>BOPP01000098.1:2531925-2548326 GCA_017312745.1 Gryllus bimaculatus
ACATTTACAAAATGTACTGTTTATAATCAAATATTATTTTAGTTGTCTGGAAAGAACAAAATCGGTTGGTGGAACAGTCACACACTTGTTGCCATTTCTACCGATGTCGTATCAACATTTGTGTAAAAAATGTTATTTTGTACTGTTAAAAACCTAAAAAATCATTGAGTATTTAATTTTTCATAAATATAACCTGTAGACGGTAGATATCTATATTACAAATTTCCCATGCGCGCAGAAATTTAAAGCAAACTATGCTCTTTCCGGTCACGGGAGAGGTGGCTATGGTTTCGATAACCTGGTACCATACCCGGCATTCTGGGAAAAATACAAAAACATGTATATTACTAATTTCCGCGCGTAGAAATTGAAAGAAAACAGATAGAGTAGGAGAAGTAATGTTTTACGGGAATATTTTATTTGTTGTTCGTGAGCAGAGTGCGAGCTACGTTTTGAAAACAAAAGTTGTGTGATTTTGTTGGGCAGCAATTTTGCTCCTGCAGAGAAAAAAACAAGCATTTATTACAGCGTTGTGATAGTGTACTCTAGCGAAAAATAACTTCAGAAATCTGAAGTTGTTTTATTAGAAAGAAGAGGATGGCCGAGAACCACTTAATGCACACTCGAAATAATATTCGTACAAATCTTTGCATTGTTGATTTAATTTTGTTTTCATTTTTGTTGATTTTATATACTATTCTTATTTTTTATATAATTTACAATTTTATGAATTTAAATTACCTAATCAAATTCATGATATCAATTTTTAGCATTTAAAAATTATTTTATTTAATATTACGCAATAAGTATCCTCTCTAGCTGCGCTCCAGGCAACGCTTCAGTCGTTCAGATACGAATTCGTATTCCGAGACTCTGTTGAGTAGGCTTGTGAGAGTAGGAGGCTTGAGAGATCAAAGCAACATATAAGAGCGTGATACAACGCATGTATGAAAGCAAAGAGGCGCGAAGGCGAGTTAATTTATTTATTAATCATAAATATGCATAAAATAATTAATGAAAAATAAATTTTTGCAAATCGGTATACGTTTTCATCAAATTTTCAGATATGAAATGCCGTACAAAAAGAATGTAAAGTGTTCTAGATATGCACCATGTGCCTTCCGCCAATGCTGTTCGCAAATAAATACTCGTTAGAAGCAACCACATGACGTTTTGATTGATTGTATATTATCCTCACATTTAGAGATTTATTCAATAGTTCCCTCCCGACATGAGATTAAGTAGCTGAGAATTTTTTTTATTTGGCACAGCATAATCTCTCAGCATTCACGGTAACCTGGATGATATTGGACTCATTTCTTTGCACTGATGTTGACCCGTATTTGTACATTGTAGGACGCATCTGCTGGCAATAATAACAACCTACATGAATGAAAACAAAGGATTCTCAACTTGTGGCACGTGTTCCCCCAGGGGCACAGTGCGCCTGTAGGGGATTCCTGAAAGATTTCCATGATTTACAGCAGTTGAACCACTTAAGTGAAAATTCCGATCATACTCTGAACTTCATTGTATTATAATAACAAAGTACTAACACAATGCTTTGTTTACTTCGTTTTGGTGTATTTTATTGTTTAATTTCTACCTCGCTATTGCATTACTATTTTCCAGGTGAATTTAAAAGAATTTTCAATTAATTAAAATGCATTGATAATTTAGCTAAATAATGATTAAAACCTATAATTTATGAAAATTGAGTCGTGAAAATTAAACGTATTCATGTGCGAGGGGTTCAGCATTCAAAAACGTTCAGAACCTCTGAAAAATGCACGGATCCTGTTGGTCGCTTGCCCCTACACAACGATGTGGAAATGGAATAGCTACAAGCCACCCCAATTTTATTACATTTTGAGCGCCGACGTGGAGCACACCGACCAACACCGGATTACTTAGCATTTGTCAGATGCCAGTTTCGAATATATTAGATACAAATCGAAGGGGTTGGAACAACTGTACACTCATTTGCTCTCACTCACTCACTCTGCTCTGTACATTCATTTTGGTAATTTTTTGGAAGTCGGAAGAAAAATAAAGTTTAATCCAGACATTTCTAGTGATTGCACATATGCCACTGCTAAAGGCCAAAATAGGTTAATGTGAGGAGTGCCTGGTCACATTAGTTAGAGGATGTGATTGAAGATGTATGAACGACAATTAGCCAATCATTTCGAACTTTATGCGCCTAATATTGATATCAGCGATATGAGCAAACTAAACGACGGTGAATATCCGAGGGTGCGGCTTCTTTTGCGTTCACATGAGTTATTTTGACATAAAAATACGTTCAAAATTATGCGTTGTACACCCTCAAGGTTGATTTATGTAAATTACGAACGCGGTAGACCGGAGCTTCTCCACCTACTCGTAAATTCATAGCAAATCTTCTACAGAAAATTAGCGAAATTAGGATTGATGTTATCCTGTAAATAGAAATTAAGTAAATTGTTGTAGTTAATCTCGACTACACATCTCATCTCCACCTTTAGAAACTACCCACTAGCATTCTGATTCCTGTTTATCACGTATCTGCTGTGAAGTACTCATCTACACTAGCCACCTCATGTTGTCTAGTGTCAACTGCATCCACTTTAAGTGCGACGTACATTTCGAAGCTGTTCCTACTTCGGACCTCATCTAACCATCTTGGATAGTGCGAAGATTCTAACAGCTATTTCGGGAAGCAGATTCACACTTAATGCCTACAGCTTTCTGCACAGATATTCTAGTTTGATGAACAGATTTATAAAGTTTCGATCTTTTTTGGGGAGGAGGGGATACCTTTATTTTGGATGTGTGAAACGTGGGTTGTCATTATGTTGCCCGTATCCCATACTTTTTATCATATAAATAAAATGTAACGAATTTCAACCGTCTTAACATCGCAGAAGTAACATATCTGCTCGGCCTATAACACGAACCTTTTTCTTTTTCTTTGGTAACATACTTCACCGCCTCGTTCGAATTTTGCTTGGTGAATCTTGCAGCCAATCGCACGTGAAATGGGTGGCCGGACGCCGGCACGTCTGGGGCCTCCATCTTGCGAGCGGTGCGCAGTCGGTTGGCTCGGAGGAACTGAACTCAGCGCCGCACGGCATCGCCACGGCTGACCGAGCGAGAGCCCGGCTGCCGCCTGCATCGACCGACCGCTCTTTGCTTTTGAAGCAGACTTCGCCTTTGATCACATCTCGCTTTCGGCTAACTGGAGTTCCTCGCGCACGATTTCGATTTAACAGTGTTTTACGGAGGAAGTAAATTTTCTAGTAGAGTAACACGTTTAGGATGGAAATAATTATTCCGTTTGATGTTGTTACGCTTGATAAAGTTTCTGGAAAGAGGAGGTGAGTTTTACGTTAGTACCGAATGTTCTTGTCGTGTTTTTTAAGACTATTAGACGAAGTTTTACTCTCCGGAAAGGGTAGCAGAAAATCATTAGTTGAAGAGTAGCACGAACTCGTTAGGAACATTCCTGAAATTCCCACAGAGTTGTTTGGGATTTTTATTTTCTTAAATCTGATAGGAATAATATAGTATTATGGGAAATGAAACTCATTAAACGATGAAAATTGAGGTTTTGCAGTGTTGAAGCACTTCACTGACTCCGCGTTTCAGTACACATCTCGACAATGAGCTAACGAGCCTGATATTTTTTCTGTCTTCTTTCATCACAACAGCTATTCTTGAACTACCCCCGATGAACGAACGAATAATTGGTGTAGAGCGTGTATTAGGCAACAAATTTAGAAATAATGTTTATCGAATTTGTGTCATGCAGTCTTTATCTTCGAAATTCTTTTTCAAACTGTAAAATATCGATTTAATTTCAATGACTTCTTTGCAATAGTCACTCTCACTTCGATGAAAATACTCCAGAATATATTAGGATAATCAGTTTTATATTTACCCACCACCCACCCAATAAGATGGGTTTATATGTACGTAGCAGATATGCCAATATCATGCATATACCAAGACACATATTTCCCAAGTATCCAATGCAGCTTTTTTTGAAAATAATGACAGTAAATATTTTCCTGTTATTGTGCTGCCATATAATAAGGATTTCACATCCCATTGCGAACAACTTGAATATGAAATATCTCTCTTTTGGAAATGTAATACATGTTTATGATATTCTTCATTAATTTAGCACCAAATCTTATAATACATGTTTTTTCGAGTGTGCTGAGTGAGGTATATTCTCCGCAAAACTACCTATTATGTCTCTCAGCTTGGAAGATACATGTATTAATTGTAATTTTTCATATTTTTCGTTTAACATGGATTTTCTATTACTTATCTTTATAAATTAGTTGTCACCATGAAATAACTGTTATGAAGCGGCAATAAGTTTAATATAAATTCCTCATTGCTCTACAACCAAATACATATGTATTAGTAATAATGCACGAGAGACAGCTCATCAGTATAAAATCAGATGTTTGTAAAAAGCAATTCCCTTTCCAACGTTAACCTTCCGAATGGCTTATAAGGAAAATTTCGCCTTTCGTTTTTTAGAATGTTAGAACATTACTTTTACAATTGACGAGCTCAGAATCGAAATCACGTTCGAAAATAACTGTTTTACTTTTGTGTTTTTTTTCACGGACCTACAAGTAAAACGCAATGCTAAAGGCTTGGAAAATCGCCTGTATTACCTTGTTTACTTTGACCCAAGGACGCATATGGCATCAGTTGTAAATTCTGGCGCCTTGGCTTAGAGTATTTTGTATAAACAGTAAAATTACTATTTTGTATTTAGTGTTTTCCCACGTTTTCGCCTCAATAATATATTTGAACTTGCATGCTCTCTTTGGCACGATACGTCCTAGTGCATGTTATTGTTGCTCTGGCATTTTCTTTCCTTTATGTTCAGAAAGAGATTGAATTTTACAATGGGATGAAAAGAGGAGAAAGTATGGAACATTCCATCTAGGGTTTCTTTACTTTTAAAAATGTGTACACGTAGCGTGTGTGTCATGAAACGTATACGAGTGTTACAACGATTGGGAAATGCGTTCGACAAGGTTTAATTTCCAGCACCCGCCAAGACAGTGGCTTCAAATTAATCGTACTATTGAGTTGTGAAATATGAAGGAATTCTCGTGTGCAATACAAGGAAAATGCTCAATACTATAGCACGTGTTGGAGGAGGGGAGTGCAATGGATACAAGTACAGTATACCTTTCTTCAATCAACTACAATATACCTTGTTAAAACATTGCTTTACCGCTCATCTGGAATTGATAAGAGGAAGTAACTGATGAGAGGAGCTGGCTTCTCGAGTTTTCCATCAAGCAGTGGTCTGCTTCGCCATCTACTGGGGTCAAAAATCTGTTCCTGTCATGGTTTGAACCTAGGACCTGCAGGAAATGGTGTTAGGAGTTATGCTAATTAATGTTTTTAGACTGCCATGCCTGGTGGGCTCAATACAGGTCTCAGGTAGTATATTTATCCGTTTCTTGCGTTGTCACACACATCCACACATAAAACGAGTACATGAACTTTTCAATACATTGCCAAATGGTATTAAACAATTAAAATCGTTGCATAAGTTTAAGTGCCATGTAAAATCGTTTCTATTGCACAACTGTTTCTATAATAATAGTAGCATTTGCATATGTATTATTTGAAGATTATATTATCGATTTCAGGAGCTCCAGCATAAAATATGTAAGTAGTTAATTGAAAAAGTTTCAACAACCCCAATTGTAAACCCCATCAGAACTAAAAAGAGAACTATAGAAGTTAGTGTAGTTAAGGAATAAAAAGTGCAGAATGTAAGGAATACATATGAAAGAACGGAAATAACGTGGTTTATGAATACAATTTTAATCATTTTTCTATTTCGATTTCATGCTGATTTTTTAAAATGTATTACAATGCTATATTCATTACCAAACTTCATTGCTTCTCGGAAGTGAAAGCGAAGTTCCTTTCCCTTCTATCTTTGCTATAATAAAATAGTATAAATATTCGACGATGGTAGGCCGAAAAGTAGGCAATTCAATGTAATAACAACAGTAATAATAAATACAATGTAAAAAGGTAATAAATACAACAAGAAATACAATGTAATAACGACAATAATAATATGTTAATTTCTATCCGTTATATTTTAGCACTGCATGACGGTATGAGAATAGAACGGATGAAATGTTGGCAACTGTTGTTTATATATTTTTTTGTTTGATCTGCTGAAATCGGTTAAAAGAAAACTTGCAAGCAGACATTTTCGCCCACTTCTTTTCGATCGGCCCACAGTGCGGCGGCGATGGTTGACAGCTTCGCGATAGCTTCCCGGACGGCCGCCAAGCACGCGCTGGGACAAAGGGATTGTCGCCTCCTTCCCAAGACAATGGGCGTGTGCCAGCGCGCCACGACAGGGTGAAGGGTTTGGAGGGTTGGGGGTTTGGGTTGGGAGTGGTGGCGGTCTGGGGCTCGAGGGAGGGGAGGGGGAAGAGGGCGGCGGGCAAGCAAGGGCTCCGACAAGCCGTGAGGCCTTAGTACCGCAGCGAAGGGCTGAACAGGTGAATCCTGCCCTAGAATCGATCATCACTGGGGAGGGATCCAGAAGTGTTTCAAGGGAAGGGGCAATCAGTTGGACCTCTCTTCATAAATTCGTACAAGAAAGGCTATTTTAAAATGAATAAAGAAAACAATTTTAGGATACCAATTTCTTCGTGACATGCCGTCCGCTCAGGTTAAGTGGGAGTACTCCTTTGGAAATATGACGCAATGAATATGTCGTAAATGTTTTCAATAAATTTGTAACTTAAAAAAAAGGTAGGTTTTGTGTGGGAGAGTCCCATTTTCCCCTCCTAAATTCCCCACGGGAACATCAGTCTCGGAGCACAACGTGTCAGTACATTGGCTGACGTGTGCTGCGTATGTGGACTTCCCTAATAAGAATAATAGCATGAAAGCTAAGCAGGCTATTTATTTTGCTGAAATTCAAGAATGGAGCACTTAAAGTATCTATTTGGAGAAATATTATTTACATTGATATTTATTATATAAAAATGCAGTCTGTTGTGAACTTAATTGTACGCAGGGTAAAAGTGAACATCACGGGTTCTTGGATATTCGGGGATTGAAGGCTGTTTATTTCCCTTCGACATTCATGGCCTCACTTTTAATTTCTTTATCAGATCTTTCATTTCAATATGAACACGTTTTCTGAACAATTGTTATTTTATTCGTTTTAGTGAAGATAACGTAACAAGCTAAATCACTCCAGAAACATCTTTTTTTTATTTAACGTCAAAAACAATTAAAACTGTGTGACGTGCCACATAGAGAAGTGCATTCAGTGTAAGGTTTCTTAAATTCTGGGATCTCTTCCCTGACCCATATAACAATTGAATTATGAATACTGCTGTAAACAAGCGTTTTTGGCAAAAATTGATAAAAAAAATATTAGTTCCCTTGTAATAAAAACTAATTGCAAAGGAAAAAAGCTACAGATTTTGGCTATTCCCCCTCTTCGTCTCTTTCGTGAAAGAATCGGCTTACTGCCACAAGATCATGAAGGTTAATTGGAATAACTGTATTACTCCCTGAACTCTACAAAACTTGCACAGATGCAATTGAGTTATGTCCAGAAGAAAAACAAGGAGCCATCTCAGCATGTACCTCTGTGCATGCATATATAACTCTGTGCATGCATATATAACTCTGTGCATATATGTCTTCGACATATGCATGTATCTGCATGATCTGAACTGACACTTCTGAGGCATTAAAGCGCCCCAGCTTGTATGGCTGGCGGAAGAACTCATTTAGCGGAGGGATGCAGTTTTTGGCGTTACTCAAGTATTTTAGAATGTGCAAAAAATCGATGGCTGACGTGAAACAACTATACACTAAGTTCCTTTCATTCCAATCGTACAGAGCTGCGTAGTATCGTTACGACATTATCACTCACATATTTTCTCTGAAAGAAAAAATGAACCAAACATTTCTGATTATAAATAGTTCGTTTTTATCCGAGAACAAGAGAGGAGAGGAAAAATGCGATTCCCCAGAATAGAGGCCGGAAGACCGTTATCTTTAAAACGATTCTTGATCGATATCTTGTCATTATGATTTGAAGTGCCGTGCTGATACGAGAATATTTTTATGTTGCTCCTGCAGAAAGCATGAGCATGCATGCTCTATAAAAGTGAATATGTCCTAAAAACCAAATATTCATAAGTTTTATTATGCTATGTATTATTTTTAGGGTATTAATGTAAAAATAACTAAAATTTTGTTATTCCTTTACTTAACTTTATTTGTGTAATTCAAACAGACAGATTGTTTACGGATTCCAAGTGAATACACATTAAAGTTGGCTGTTGAGGGACCTGTTGTAGGAGAGGCACTTTCTTCTTTTGGTTGCGATTTTTGGGATGCACAGTAGCAATGAAGCAATGTCGAGGTGTGACAGGCTGCGATTGGCTTAAGACAACGCCGTTGCCTCTGCAACATCATTAACAGGAAGGAAGGGTTCGAATCCCAACGGAGGTGGATTTTTGCCCTTACGTACGCAACTGGGTGGACCTCAACCACGGTCTGAAGGAGAGTTTCTAAAGACCTCACTACTCTGATCAATAGATTTCGGTGGGTTTTTTTTTAATCAATACCAGGCGAATTTCTGAGCAGTACCCTAACAAGTGGACCACCTGCCCGGCGCGGTATTTCCTTCGCCATCCTTGTCTCCTCCTCTTCTCTTACACACACACACACACACACACACACACACACACACACACACACACACACACACTAGTCACTCACTCACTCGCTCACTCACTATCTCACTCACTTTTGCGCAACAAACTACCACAAATGTTGGGAGCATAGGGCGTCACGTCATAGAGCGTCATAGAGCGTCATAGAGCATAGCACGTCAATGGCGGTGCCTCGCTGAGGAAGATACCAGGAAGGGTAAAAGCCCTCAATAAATAGTCATTCGAAACATTGCGTCGTGCGGTGCTGTAACTAGGGTCATATAGGAATCAAATACTTTTCACTGCTCCACATCCAAATAGAGATTCTGTCTAGTTTTATCTTTTGAACTTTATTCTTTGCACACTCTCCTCCACCTTCATCTTCATTTTCTGTCATAACACCAACTTGTTATCTACCATGTTACCTACTTGTTAAAGAAATTTGTGTAAAAGTTGTATAAAGAAATTATTGTAATGCAACAAAAAACCGCCGATTTTTCAACAGAAAACTCGTATTGTGGATCCTTAATACCAAATAAAGGTTAATTCTTTTTCGCATACGTAGTCAATGACAATCTGTAATACGTTGTATAGTTATAATCCACGTTTTGTCCTTGTTAACGAAAATGTGGTTTCCGGCAATCCATCTGTCCGTCCGTCTAGCGTCACTAGCGCCTAAACCGTTCCCAGGATTTTCAACAAAATTGATTAACCCCGATCGATCTGGTTGTAATTGCAGCTTTTAATTTGAAACAGCTCGCCAATTTTTTTAGGGTTGGGAGAGGAGTACATTACATGAAGCCCTGACGATATTTTCATAATTTTCTCAAAAATGACCTCACGTTTTTTGTATTAAATTGCTACCGCAGTGAGTGCCATGAGCGTGTATTAAAAATTGCACTGACCCCATCCTGGCATCATTTATGAAACGCGAGTCACTTGAGTAAATGTGGGAATTAAATGCCTGATTTTTCTGTGACCAGCGATACGTTCTCACCGCTTGTCTTCAAATAGACGGACAAACTCAGTCATCCTATTTATAATTCGTTTTTCTATCACGCGTTCAATACTTATCTGGATTTTGTTGGAGATTACTATCAGGCATCCGGTGCTTGTATGGCACATAATAAGACGTTTAAAAATAAACTCAAGAACGAGAGAAGTGGTTAGACTGTTATCAGTTACTTTTACCATCTTTGTGAACATCTTTGTTTCAAGTATACTATGCATCGATTACTATGGTATTTATAATCGACGAATTTTTTTATATTTGTATACAGGTTATCAACAAAATATTTTTGAGACGAATAATATCGAAAGCGTTCTTTGACACTTTCTGCTATGTATGCTATATTTTACATGAAAGAAATTAAAATATGCATCGCTTATGCATTTTCACTCGATATCAAGGTATCATTACATTATCTAGACAAAACGTCTTGTTGAAGGCAACAAAACAAAAACCTAAAAGGTATTCAGAAACCGAATTGCTCTACAGCATCTGCCAACCAATTAAGGAATTGCTTTATTTTGGACAATTTTCTAGAATTATTGATTTCTCATGAAATTCTCTCCCGCTGTATTAATTCCGCAGATACTGAGTTCTGTATTTACATTTTGTCTAATCATCCCGCATTTACTACGCATTTGATACTATGGCCGATTGAAATATCCCCTTTGTGCTCGTACGGCATCGCAGATGTGACATGAAATATCCAAACAGCTCGGAGGTAGCAAAAGAATTTGTGCCCTTCAGTTCGAACGCACCAGTTTAATGCCTTGTTAAATGGCGCCGTGGCTCGTGCGGCTCGAACGGTAGGTCCTTCAGCTCGGCCTATTCTATCAAATTAAATGAATGATTTAAAATGAATGAAAATTCTGTAAATCTTTTATCTGCATTGGACCACACAGACCACAAATCTTCGTGGTTCTCGTTCTGTGTTGTACTGTTATCACTATCGATCTCATCTTCCGAATTATACTCAGGGTTACTATAGTAGTTTATGCAATTAGTTTATACTGTTAAGCTTTATTGCATGAGTACATGTTTTGTAAACGAGCGATTTTAGAAGCGAGTTTTCAAATTTGTACGAATGTAATGAAGCAACATTATAAACGAGTTGAATAATATATTTTTTTGTATAACAGCATTATACATTTATAAGAGAATAAAACTTCATTTTACGAAACAACTTCCCTGTGACGACTCGGGTATTTGACATCGTGCGTGTAATCGGTGGTCTGCTGTACCGTTTAGCTCTACCTCCCCCAGATTCTCTCGCTACGATTGGCTGAATATGTGATGACGCAATCATTCCTGATATAAATTGTAATACGTCATCATTTGTGCCTTAAAACGCCCGATTATGAACGATTTCTTGCAACAGAAAAGATTCTTTTATAATGCTGGAATACAAAAAAATAATAAAGCATCATCATTCTCATCTATCAATTCACATTTTCAATCTCATCATCCCGAATGCTACACATATTACATAATAATCGCAAAAACTCGCAAACCATTTTGACTTCTTTACTGGACGTATTAACACAAAGTGTCCGGCTCGGAAAGAACGACTCTATTTATCTCACATAGACATAAATATCTCAGAAATCAATGAAGATACATAGAAACAAAATATCCACTATACGCTTTGAAAATTATTGTCGCGTCAATTGATCTTTCCAAATAGCACGTTTAAGAGTCGTCTCCTAGGTGTCCTAGAGAGTGAGTTCAGAAAAAAAATTATATTATCCAAAATATGCCTTTCGAATTCACTAAAGAAATTCGATGTGAAGTACAGGAGTATTGGTCTGGCACTACAAATGCCTTGCGTGCGGTAAGACGAAACGATGTAAATACATCTCGAGCGTAAAGGGTTAAAAAGCATAGTTTACATTTGCTGGAGTTCATATTTCATTTAAAATAGTACGTCAATTAGTAGTAAATTATTTTTATTTGATTGTACCCATTGTATTGTTCATATTTTTAAAATTCTTTATTTTTGTTCGACATTGTCTTTCGGAGACGATTACAAATGGAAACTTGTTTTAAAGCATTTTATTGTTCCTCTGAAGTTCATTAATATTATTCCTCCAATATATCGTTCTCTTTCTAATTACTTACAACACAAAGAACCACAAAGAAAATAATAATCGAGATCTCAAAACTATAATCTTACAAAAGGAAAGCAGCGCCACCAAATTCTAACAATTCACGTCTTGCTTAAATATTCCTCCACAATTTATTGCCAACATCGTAAACACAAAACCTGCGAGAAATCAACTGGCTTCTAAAATTGAACAAATTGCAGTCGTTAACAATCTCGTGAGTTGTTACGTAACTGACGTTTCGCATTATTCTGCGTATTTCTCTTTTGCTGGAGTAAGTATGAGGAGCATTTCACGATGGCAGCACGGCAGGAATAATGATTCCGAGGCACTAGAACATTTGGTATTATGTCGATTGAATTAAAGCTATGCGAAAGTGTGTTGTCATAAGAAACTATTGGTTGTCAAGAATGTTAAAGGAAGGGTACGTTGTTCAGTTTAATTATTTATTGCATGAGAAAAAACTTGAGTATTCCTTCTCATTGAAAATCGATTTTGTGATACATAGGGGTAGTATACATTCACATAATTTCTTAATCAGCCCTAGTCATACGATAAATAAGGGACAACCATTTCCAAATACAAATTAAATTATTCCGGGTTCAATTTGCAAATAAAATGTGAAGCAAATTAAATAGCAAAGAAAATAAATTGTTTGTCAGAATGAAAATGTTTTAATCGCTTTCGGAAGGAGAGGTATGTTATAAATGTTTGTTCAGGCGTTACGTTTGCGGATATAACCCGATTTCATTTGTCCTCTTTGCGTTAAAGTGTATAGTCTCCCTGGGGGTATCATGGTACTTTAATGCTATGTTCTGGTAATGGAATCACAAGGTATCGTAATAAATAGGGAAGTGGTGTAACCTTCAATCGTGCACACACCACTAGCACCTGAACCGCACACAATTTTCTTCAAAAATCGATACTTTTAGATTGATGTGAATTAACTTTAAACTTTGAGAATTTGAAACAGATTTTTTTAATTTTTGATAGTAATTCATACCAACAAATATTGGGAATAATTCATACCACCAAAGACTTTTTCAAAACGTTCTCAGATACAGCTCCACATTTTTCTCAAAATTTCTAGCTGAAAATACCTTTATAAAAATGATATGGTTTTGGCTTGCATTAACATCGTTGTCATTTAGAAAATTTGATGAATTGAACTTCCCCCTACATTAGTAAAGCTAGATATATATTTTTAATGCAAGAGATTTTAACACGTTACTTGAGTTCCGCGTAATTTTTAATTAAATCATGAGTATTTTCCAAAAACCCTTAAAGATGATTTGTTAAAAATGGCTCAACATTGATACTTCAAACATTTTTTTAAAGATAGACAAATTCACAAGGTCATATGTCGCAGACGCTATTTTCATTGAAATCTTTTCGTTTTAAAAAATTACCCAAAAGTGCAAATGACTTTCTTATTGGGGGTTAAGAGGCGTTCAATGAGAAAAATATATTTTTTTCCGAAGCCATTGCAAAGATAAAAATAAATGATTATGTATTGTAATGTAAAATCTTTGTCGAATTGAATTAGTAAATGCATGTTGGAAGTTTTTTTTTTGTTACGTAATTTTTGTAATAAAAAGTAGATTTCACATTGTTTTTAGAATTTCATTTTTGTAATCTTGAAGTTTTATTAAGGGGTTTCAAAATAAGAATACCTCATGTATCGAAAACTTCTGTTTCAAGGTAAGTTCTCGATTAGGAGACATTAAGGAAACAAAGAACGAGTGCCGTTTATTGACGTTTTTTGTCGTATTGTTAAAGGAGTAAATTATTTAGAACACATTGAAAATTACAGCGAGAGTAGTGAATGACTACTTCGCGACAACAGTTTTAACTCATCTTCTATAATAGTCCTTCACACCTAATCAGTGGCGCATTAAGGATTTTCCCAGGAGAGTGCTACACGTGTATTTCCAGGCAACTTCATGTTTTTTAAAAGACATTTTTCATTTAAGCTGAATGTAATTGTTTTTATATTGGTTGACTTATTGTAAATATATAATGTAAACAAATTGATATACTGAATGACTTTCGTTGGTATAGAAAATTAGTAAATGCAAGATTTTTTAATATGTATCATTGGCTTCTGCGAGGGCGGGTGAATTCTCGTAAAGGCCTCACACTGGATGCACCACTGTGCATAGCTGCCGTTGTCAGTAGTAATTTTTTCAAGGAGAAATTTGCAATACACGATGATCTCGATCAAATGAGAAAGACATAATTTGATCTGTTAATTTTTTTTCTGCTCTTCACGTATTCGAGTACTATGCGTTCCTTTTACTCTTTGAACTATTCCCATGATTATTTTTATTAACCTAAACTTGTCGACTTACACAATTCGGAGAAGTAACACGCAAGAGAACGCAAAAGTTTGTGCGGTAGTGTGTCGTATGCCATCAAAGGTTCATTTACAAAACTGATATTGTCAACATTTCGAATCTATTAGTCCGAAAATCTTTCAGAACATCTGGTAACTACAACAAACACACGACCTTCCTTTATTTAAGAATTATGCTGTTTTCACGTCACATTCGTTTCACAACACTCTGCAAAGATATAGAAGCTGCAGCATCAACGTTTTTTTCGAGCCGCAGTGGGTGGTCGAAAGATGATAGTTTACTATAAGGAACTACCGATTTATGATACGCCCGTCGTTCTCCTTTCCGTGCCTTCGTTCTCTTTAATCAAACAGACGAATTGCGTTATTTATTGCGCTCAAATGCTACGTTGCTGCCCCGTACCGCCGTCGGAGTCTCCGAGAAAAGTTACGTAACGACCCTGTTTATCGTGGCTGTATGAAGATCGGCCGGGTCGTTGCAACGGGACGATTCCTGGAACCAAGCTGGTGCTCTCTGTTTTAGTACTTTATGTGCAAACATAACCCCTGCGAATGGTGGAATCGCAGTGAACCACGTTGTCATTAGCAATAGCTCCCCCAAACGTCCTGCTTCCCAAGTAACGTACTAAGTGAAATTGGTTGTAGAGTCGTTTATCGTTCTCTTCTCATCAAAACGCTCGTAGATTTCCTCGATATCCTCCTTTTCATTAAGGCAAAAATGTTGGATCAATTTTTTTTACCCTTGTTCACTGTCATTATTCGTGAATATATTTGATTTTTATTGTTCATGAGTAATAACCTCACGTAGAGTGTTATTTCATACCATTTATATAGCGAAATGCGTGCATATACTCGTCTTGTAAGTGATCATTTCTCACGTATGAATATTTTTCGGTGAAGGTAATTAATATTTTTGGAATGGATTATTTATTACATGATTAATAGTATTTTCAACATAAGGTGCTGACAGTGGATAAGGCATTGCAAGTAAGAAATGTCTTTGGAAAACCATTTATGTCGAAATCAAGAAAAACCATGACGAAGAACATTATTACAGAAAAGGCAGAAATTATAAGGGAGTGATGAAGAGAGCGTTCAAGACGATTTTAACAAAGAAAAAGGGGAATATAGAAACATCAATATATAAATATCAATATCTGTTGCACAATATAAAATACCATAAATACGATACATCAATGGCAATTGACACGAAAAAACATAAAAGACGATATAGAAGACGAACGCGAATAAAAAGCGAACAACGAAGAAGAATGAAAAAGAGAAGATGCGAAAAAGAATGAAATACTGACTCCGGCCGCGGAAGCCTACGCTCTCAAATAAATACCCCTTTAAAAATAAAGTAGGCCGACAAGATGCTAATGATTGCTCGATTGATTAATGAATTGATTGTTTCTGGGAACGTCCTCTGCTCTCAGTCCCGTTAGTATAGTGACAGTTTTTGTCCTGAGAGGTGGTGGGATTGATCCCTCACTGGATGGTGGGCTCAAGCGCAAATCTACCATTTCTCGGGGGGAATTTCCACCTCGAGGTATTACCCCAGCTGGGCACCGCCCTCGCCACGATAAGCTCTAAGCTACCGACTGGTGTCCTGGCATATATGGTAGTGTAGTGCATATAAGTGTGTATGTATGTGTAAATGGAGAGAATGAGACAAGGAAGGAAAGATTGCGCGCCGTCCGTGGACCGTTTGAAAGAGTACTGCTTCGGCATTCGCTTGGTATTGATCGGATGAACCACGGATCAGAGGAGCCGTACGCTATAATTCTCCAGACAGCGGCTGAATTCGACCTACCTATCTAATTAGTAACGAAAATGCGCTAGCTTCGGGACCCGGACTTAATAACCTCCCGGCCAGAATCGCTGCAGACACAAGAAGACAAGTAGTAGCTAAGTAAGAGTCAAGTCTCAGACGACGTAAAATTCGCAGACGTAGAATATAAATAACGACGAGTACAATTCGCAGTACATAACTCCAAAAAGTGTCAGATGACGTCCACGAGTCTGCAGATAAGAGAGCCCGAAGCAGAGAAGCAGGAGATGGGGTGGAGGGGAGGGGGAAGATTCGCCCTGCGCCGCTCCACGCCGCTCCACGCCGCGGCGCGACCACCGTCCAGCTGCGGCGATGCGTCATCACGCGAGGCCGCTGGCGGGCGGCGGGCGAACGGGCGGGCGACCGCGTGC
>BOPP01000098.1:2574930-2593237 GCA_017312745.1 Gryllus bimaculatus
CGACGCCCTGCGTCTCCCTGCGACGCCAAGCGGCGCGCTCATGCCGGGAGACACGTGTGCGGCCGATGCAACGCACTCAGGCAGCGCGACATGCTCACCGCCGCGTTTCGATCCAAGGTGAATCGTGTCGGCTTCTGAACAGTGTAAATCGCAGTAGGGAATGTACGGGAGTCACCAGCATCAAATTATTAGGTGGAAGATTGAAAATGATAAGGAAGATACCGGGGACACGCCTTCGATATACCCCATGCACAAAAAAATGAAGTATATGAGGTATATTATGTATAAATAATATTATTTATAAATAATAATAAACGCAAATATTTTATATATAAATTTATATCTATTATACGAGCGTGAATATTGCTTGTAGAGTAAATTCTAATAAAGATTATGGACAAGTCAGTTGCTCCATGCCAAAACAAGTAAGTGAACGCCAAAAAAATAAAGTTTTCATAAGGGAGTAAAACGTATTTTGAAAAATAATATTGTTACTATGTTTTGGTATGGAGCAATCGAAACGTAATCGATTTATCAGTTATCAAAAATCCCCAATATTTACTTTTCCTGGGCATTAATGAATACGTGAGTAGTAATATGAATAATATTGGATATTTACCTTTTTTTCCTCACGCCACAATCACATCGTGAAACCATCAATGCCTTACGCGGTTTTCGAACCAACGACTACTTGACTATGCGAAGTGCTGTTGATGTGGCAGGTGTCAGCGCTTCCTGGAGCGGCTAAATAGTAGACTTGGTATTGTGTACTCTGTGTCTTACAGTAACGGTAGCACTAATAGCTTCGATTTGCTCTTCCATCAGTAGGATATCAAATATTGGATACCCCCTGCAAAATGGCTCGTGTTGACACGAGAGAAAGCTGTTTGAGCCTCTTATTTTCCGGCAAGCCTAAGCAAGCGTGTTCACGTCTCCACGTACGACTCGACTGTCTACCCAAGTGGTAGAACACGAGAAACGCGGCGCGAGTGAGTTGTCTCGAGCGAAGCAGAGGTTCTACTGAATCTTTTGTCGACGTGAGGAGAAGACACAAGATGCCTGCTGGAAAGTGAGACAAGTCGGCGAGCAAACCATGTGTTTCACAGCTTCATGCCAGCCTTTCCGTAGCCAGCTACCTCAGTAGTTCAACCGGGGACCAAGCCGTAAACTATTAAAGAAATCACCGGGAGGTTGGGAATCAGAAAATCAATTTGAGAAATTAGCTATAAAATTTGTCTATGAAACTTACCTATACTTAAACTAGTATTTTTAATGTTACTTATCATACCTTGTTCAAAGTAATATTGTATCATTTTTATCGACTCATGGTAATGCGCCAAAATATTAGATCAAAATCGAACTTATGAAGCATACTTGAAATAAATTCATAAATAAATCGTTAACTTGCAAACATTTTAGTTTGTCGCCGTCATCGTCAGTAAAATTGGTCACTTTTTTGTGCTAGAAATTCTGCTTAGAAATACGTCCATATGATAGAAGATTTCATCGTAAGTACATGGGCCTCCGTCTACGTGAAGTCTATCTACTGCGCCTACGCTGTCAGCGTTGGCCTCCTCCATGTACATTTACCCAAGCGCCATCCCCACCACAGTTCCCCCTCCTCGACTCCTCCACCACCGTCAACGCCTTTGCCATTGGCCATCACCACCTTCGACGCTGACACTTTCAACACGAACGTCCCACCCGCTCCATCTGCTCATCTGCCTTCATCATCTACACCCGCGCTTTCGTCTCTCCTCCTCCTCCTCCTCCTCCTCCTCCACCACCCCTCCCTTACCTCCCACTCTGGCTCTTCATCCGTTGCCTTCGCTTCCGCCTTCTCCGCATATTATCCTTATCATATTCCTCATTCTCCTCCCCCGTGCGTTGCGACGGGCCTAGGCCGGCGCCGTCGTCACAACCACTTCTCTCCGCCCCACACCGCAGCGCCCCCCGCCCCGCGCTCCGATGCGCCCCGCGCCGCGCCCATGTGGTTGCCTTGCGGACCGGCGCGGCAACGCTCTCAGCCGGGGGGGGGCAGCCGCGAGCAAGCAGGCAGAGACACAAAAAACCGCCGTCGGATATTTCATGAATGGCGGGCAAAATGTTCTGAGAAGTGGGCGGGCGCTGGCATACAATTAGGCGCGGCGGAAGGTAGAAAGGGCTGCTTCGGGAATCCGGCGAGGAAGCGGCGGCGGCGGGCGGCGGTAGGGCGGAGAGGGTCCAGCGAGGCGGTGGTCGCCTTGGCTCGCCACGCCCGGGCTCCGCCGCAAGCCCCCGCCGCCCCGGCGACACACGGCGGCGCACTTCGATCGATGCTCCGTCGCGCATTCTGAACCAGGCCCTGCGCGCGACGCGCTTTCCACGAGGTGCAAGCGGACGCCCCAAGCAGAACGCGCTGGCTGGAACTTTTTGCATCGGCTGTCGAGCAGCATACCGCGTCTGGTCCCCAATTCATCATCATAGCGCCTGCGAATGTAAACAAAAGAATACATTTAATGCCCTACGGCAACTAGTCTTTAAGCAGTTCGCGATGCGCGATGCTCACATCGCGCAGCAATAAGGCGGTTGAGAAGTAACATTCCGTACCTTTTTACGCCTAAATAGAGTACATCTAGAAGCTCTTTCGTTGTGCTTCAGTTAGTTTTGCCATTTTTGTACTGGCGGTAATGCTTTGCGATTGCCTGGTTGGAATTGGCCAACGATGAGAATGCGTAGTGTAAATATCAAAGAATTTTCGAAGTGAGCAAAATGTTTATTTATTCCTGCAGAAAAAAATAGGAAATTTCAGTTCAGGAAAGTCGTAATTCTATTTTAATATGCACTAATATTGATATTCTTAATTTCGGGGTAGGCGTGTTTGTTAGGGTCAAGAACTGTGATCACCCTTCGCATTCTGGTTGCAAAACGCTCATCGATTATCTTACATGAAAACCGGGACGTAACATTCTGGTAGCGTAAATTAAATTGTTTAAAAAATGCGCACTACAAAAAATCCTTTTTGTCGGTTTTAATGTGTTTTATTAAATACTGACTCAATGTTTCAGCTTATTGTTTGTTCGCGGATGCCGTTTCAAAAATAGACGCATAAGGAATTGAAAAGTGATTCAATTCAAAACGAAATGGAACTTTAATAATAATGAATGAAATTGTGTTGGCGTTCGCACATCGCATATATTTCGTGTAGCATTTCTTTCCTTTTACATGACCCCCTCACTGTGAATGAAAAAAGTGTCAGCTAGACACGTATTACAAAATTTGCATTAAAATTTTTAGAGGTGAAAAGAGAAAAGATTATTCTGAAGCAAATTTACAAAATTGAGGCGTGAATGTCCTGCAACTAGAGGGAACAAAGATGAAGACAATTGTGTCAGGGATCAACCAGAGAAAACGTGGAAATATCCAAAAGCAACTGCCGAAATCTATACTTAATAAAAAATTAAATTCTGGCTTATACTTTCCGGCGAGTAGCCAGTCCTGAAAGCTAGCTCTGGCTAAGAAAAAGTGTAAACTCGTAATATCTGTTAAGCGACTTAACGGCAAATGCAGTTTACCGGGAGACTTGATAGTACTCTTGCGGAACATTCAACATAGAAACCGATCGCTATTTATTATTGCGGTATATTTTTTTTCTTCATTACTCAGTCCGCATCGTGATGCATGGAGGTATGTGTGTAGTAATCTTGTAGGTAGGCTGCTGGTTCGAATCCTTGTAAGGCATTGGTGTGACATGTGATTGTAAAACACATCTTATTCCATAGCGAGGTTGGCTTATCATACCCAACCACATATGTGAACATCATCCCGTCATAATCTTTGTCGCCTTGCGAGGCCACCCTTCATTCCATTAACGCAGCTGTAAAAAGGGTGCCATCGCGTCACCTGTGTAGTAAAGAGGAGCAATAAGAACATTAAGCCCTTCTCCTTCGTCTAGACGTTTACGCGTTCAGATATGAGGGTGAGTACGGAACTCGTCAGCATTGCATTTCGATCCTAAACACTTTCATATTCCGACGCAATATTAAAAGCGAATATTGAAAGAGAAAGAATGGAAGTGAGAGAGTGTCCTTCAACCCGTGTCTGTGGCTGTCGGCGCCTGTGATCAACACCGTGGCGACCACCATCCCTCCCCCGCCCCCGCCGCCGGCATCGTCCGCCCCCGCCGTGCCCCAGCAGCGGCGACGAAAGCGCCGCCGCGGCCGTGCGCAACAGCGCGACCACAAACACCAATGCAATTTTCTATGCAACGGCATGCAGAGGCAGCGTTCGTGTGGAGTCACGTTTCAGTCTTAATTGCTCGGAATGCGTGAATGACAAACAACCCGGGCTTGCCTCCCCGTCTATTTCTGACTACCTGAAGGCGGTCGAACAATACCTTTAGGCCTGGTCCACACGCCTTGCTTCTTTTCGTTTCAGTTTCGGCGCGTGCGTTTCGTCCATGGCGTCGTCTCGGGGAAAGAAAGAACGCGTTCGTAGCATCCCCCATCAAGGCGGGTCTCCGCAGGTGTCGGGGGATCTCCGTGCGGCTCGAACGGGCGTTTTCCTCGCAAGAGCAAAGAATATACCTTTTGAATGTGTAGAACGGGATTTGTATGTATTCTAGCGCTAGTGAAGTCGACCTTGGACTGACGCTTTTTAGTAGCAGTTCTAACGTTGGAATACTGTGGAAAGGGTCACCATACAATGTGTACTTTGGTACCGCTTGAATAGAATAAATAACAATGCGTAATTGAAGATTACTGGTGAATGCGGTTAATATAATTTTAGGAATATGGTTTATGTAATAGTTTGTTGCTTTTGATTTTTGCGAAAACATAAAATACAAACTTTGTAATTAGTGGTCCAAATAAAAATTCTTTCTAATGCATAATTAACAACTTAATGTAGTATACAAATACTTTTCGCCAGTTTGTTTTATTTGCTGATTAATGTATCAAATGGCCAGTAAACACATATACATGCTGTCGTCAATTTGACTAATGGGGCAAGGGAGCAAGTTTTGAATAATGTAGCCGCAACATGCGTTGCATCTGTTTGTCGAATTTCATATAGCAATTTTACTCTCGTGACAACGAAACCTCCGCTATCCGTGTGGATTGCGTCTTGGCAGGAGCCGTTCACTGTATCATTTTTTTAGTGCGCAGAGACGCGGTTGAGGTCGAAAAAGGGCATGGTTTTAAAACGTTTTATGAATTGGGGGGGCATAATAGCATATATCAGAAAGGCAGAAGAATGCGAAGCATACTTACCGCATGTTTTCGAGATCCGTGTGATTAGGAGGTAGCTCCTACTGTTTCACTACTGCTCAGTCACAAATATGGTGATTTCCGAAACGGTGCATTTCTTTGGCAATCAAAGGCAGAGGGGTAAATTTTCGTAAGAATTATAGTCTTAGGTGTGCCGATAGTTTTTTGATATTGGAATGAAAATTTCGCTCAAAAAATTTGAATTCATAACTATATATTGAATAGGTTTATTTTTGTAGTGAGATCGATAATGGTACACTTTTGCTCTTTTTTGATATTTAAATAAACACATTAACATTAAAACATTTCACACAATATAAAGTTTACCGATGGCTCGTGCAAGTTGCTAATTTTTGTAAGCAAATTTCTAGAGAACAATGAGATTGAGAGATTAATGACATGCTTGCATCTTGAATTATCTTTTCACAAAAGTGCATAAATTATCTAAGGAACAATCTATGGAAAGAACAGCCTTGTAACGCATTATCTGCGTACTAAATGTCAATTTTCTAACAGAAACGTTCCATATGGTGTATCCTTGACTATACTCTTGGACAAAGTTTGCATTTCATTCTTAATCGAGTGAATAAAGAAAACCGAAAGGGCGAACACGAATCGGGCCTAATTACCGCAAGCGCTTTGGGGACTCCACAGGGAGTTGCGGCGCTTGCCTCGCCCCCCACCCCCTCGTTCGCTTCAGCGGGTCACCACCCACGGTCGTAGCGCCTACCCCGCTGCCCTACTTTGGAAACGGCGACCAGGTTTCGCAAAACCGTTCGTCCGGGTTTTAGCCTGCGCCGTTATGTGAGAGAGAGGCCCATTTCTTTAAGCGGGCTCGGGCTATGGACGTAGATGCGGCGTTTAAACGGCCGTTGTTCGCTTATTTGAGCGTGGGATGGCTCTTGTACCGTTTGCTATGGGGCGGCCCAGCGCGGTGTTCTTGCAGCCCTTCGACGTCCGGCGCTAAGTGTGCAGTCGTTGGCGGCGGATGTTTTCGCTCCCCGCCTCCTTCCAGGAGGTTTGTCTCGCATAAGTGGTGGAATGAAAGCGTGACGATGGAATTAGTACGTATTCGGGGCGGGACCTGCTCGGGGGCCGACGAGGTTCACGTTCTGGCTGTGGAGGGCGCATTGAGGCTCGCCGGCCGCAATCGGCCTCCGCCAGGGACGGTCTCGGTGGTCTAAGGACTTCGGTGGCGCATAAGGTCGCGGTTCCTTCTCTCCCCAAGTGATTTTATTTATCATATTTATGTATTTATTTATTTTCTTATTTGTGTATTTAACTTTATTTAGTTAGTTAGTTAAGTTATTTGTATGCTGTTTGTTTTTCGAAGTAGAAGCTCTCAAATCTGGTGACGTATGGGGAAAAGTAATAATATGGCGCTCGTTTTCTGAGTCCGGATGCCTACCCTCTCGCTTTTTTAGCTACATACTAGTTTGAACAATGAAGAAAACGTAACAAACTGGCTTTGTAACATTTGATAACTAAAAAAAGTATGTGCTTGAGGTGAGGTTTTTTGTGCCTTGTTGAGAATCCGTCGCACAGCTTCCGACTGAGAGTCACCAAAACGTAAGTTACGGAGTCGAAACGTGCATCATTCGCTCGCTTCCTTGACATGGTTTCTAAAATGTTATGGTCAACAATGCGTAAGAGTGCATTTTTTTTTAGTAGGCGGGGTGCTGGCTCTATCGTGCGATATGAGAGTTTCTGCTTATAGTCATCGCGATTTTACAGTTTACAAAGAGAGGTCAAAGTATCAGTTGTATAAAGGATGGCAATGTAGTTGTTTTGTCAACTTGAAATTTCTGAACTGAGCTATTGCTGCGACGTATTCTAAACATCTGCTGTTCAAGCCAGGGAATGAATTGGGACGTTTCATATACTACACTAATGCCCTCTTTGTCAGTGTCAATAAATATGAAATCTCATTTGCATAAAATATCTAATAAAAATTATAGCATATCATTGTAATCCTAATGACAGCAAATGGTTAGTGCATTGGTATTCAACAGAAACCGATTTTTGAAATATGTTTTAAAAAATTGGCCCACCTGCTTCATTCCAGTGTTTATTTTTTTATTTTATATTCATTTATTGAATTCATTCGAAAATGTCTTGTTTCCTAAGTATGCGCGCAATTCTTGAAGAATTTGCCTCTAATTGGCTTCGAATGCTGCAATGATGCCCCTCGCAGTGGAATTTGTGAACGCGAGATCCCGAGGCTTCCCACCGCGGGTGGGCTCTGTTCCCGGGTGCGTGAAAATCCTCGTATCTTTCTCCTAGTCATAGCACGGCGCTATCCCTCTTTTACATCAATGGGCCGGTGCTATCACCGCTTTGCATCTTGAGGGGCAGGTGTAGGCAATGCCAGGAAGTGCAATGGCTGGCGACTCGCCTAATGTTATTTATTGTGTTAAGGTGGATGAAGCAGAGGAGCTCACCACAATAAGACAAAACAGGGGCTGTCAGGGGCTTCAACACTGATGAGTCTTGCCTCCGCAGGAAAATAAAAAAAAGTATAAAAAAGAAAGCAAAAAAAGGACAAACGGAGGCAGCCATCAAGACTCGATACAAAAGGAACGAGTGGTCATTTCATGTCGGGCATCGCCGGCGAAAGGTGCGGGTATCGTGGCGCGGTGGGGGGGGGCCGGGAGCGGAGCGGAGCGGCGGCCGGGGCGGGAGCGGGGCGGGACGCGGGAGGCGGGGGCGGGGCCGGGGGGGAGCGCCGGAACTGGGGTGTTCCCGGGGGCGGGAGTGGGTGCGGGGCGGGTCGGAACGCGGCGGAGCGGGCGGGGCCGGGGCGGGAGCGGCGGACTGGGGTGTTCCCGGGAGCGGGTGGGAGCGGATCCGGTGCGGATCGCGGGCGAGAAGCGGTAAGCGGGGGCGGTTTGGCGGGACGCTCCACTCCCCGAGGTAGCCCGCCCGTGCTCGGCTCGTCCGCGGGCGGGCTGGGGCTACCCACCTGCCGGCGGGCTCCCCGGCGGCCTCGGTTCGTGCCCCGTCGCTGGCAGTAAGCTCGGCCGCGCGTGCTGGGGCAGGTGTGGCGGATGCAAATACGAAAACGGGAGAGCCCACGCACCCCTTTTGAACACCGAGCCGGGAACGGTGAACGAAGTTGCCTGTCTGTCAGCGATCGCCAAAACTTGCTCTCCCAGACTTTACGCCGTTCCGTGTGAGTCCGTGACTTATAAACTAAATCAGCGCCAAGTCGCAGGACGACTACTGTCTCAGTGGGCAAAATATGCCCAGATTGTCCAAGGTATTTTGAAAGTTTATTGATTCAGATTGCGAAAGCGCAAACGCAACTCTGGGCCAGATCAAAGGTGAATCAGAATGAGCTTCATATAAACTGTTTCTGTTATCCTAAAAAGATAGTAAAGTGTTTCGTTTGCAGTTAGCGAGGCGACCGCAAAAGCTAATGAGAAAAATAATTCCTTAATTCTTGCTGTCGGGGGCAGGTAAATTTCTTTTTGGCGCGTCCACTGTCTCACGCTTGAATGTTAATAACAATATTCGAATAGATTAAAAAAAAAGAATTGCGAGTCTAGTTTATGCAACCTTCCTTACGACACTTTCCCTTCATCTTTGGGAAGTCCCAGTCTTTTCTCATGGGTTCGAAACTTGAGAATTCGCCAGTACGACCCTACTGACTCGGAGAAGAACCCATCAATGCCTGATTCTCAGGGCTGGGCTTAATTCGGAGTATTAAGGCCTGAGGCGGGTCGGCAACCTACGAATGCCCTGCCTTCTGCGGGGCGCAATAGGAGTCAGCTGGATTTTAATTTCCTTTTCGTTCCTTTTTTAATTATTTTTTATGGCCTGAGGGGTCGGGGAATGTGTTGCCTGGGCTTCGTGAACTGGCAGTGGGATGAGTGATCAAACTGTAGCTGTATGTTGGAGGAAAACGGCCGAAAGATCAGACAGTGTGGTGGATTTCTGTGTGTGGATAATTGGTTAAGCACTTTTAAGTGATGATACAAAATGCGTTGAAAGATGTAAATTAGTTCGTTACTTTTCTAAAATTTAATAGTTTTTTCCCTGGGACATAAAAAACCCTTCTGCAGTTCGGGAGTCTCTTTAATAACTCGAGGAATTGTTTCAAAATTTTTCAATAAGGATTCGTTTGAAATTGCTAGTAAGATGAACTGTCTGTACTTTAAAAAGGCCGTGGTGAAATCTCTGCATCTCAAGATTTCCGCTCCGCCGGCTTACATAACTCTCTAGGACAAACGCGATGCTTTGACAGTTGGATGGAATGGGGTTAGTTTTCTATCCAGAGATAAGAAGCGCCGTGCGATTGTTCATGCCATTCAGGCTTCCGCTCACTTTGTTTGTGAGGAGTAGTTTATCTTTTAATATCATATCGAATCGGCTATGTCGCATTTTTTCTCGCGAGATATTATTAAATGCGAATCCCCGATGCTATATCGCGCTTCTTCTTCCAGAGGAAAATTTTCATGTGATTTCTCTCTTCTTTTTATGACGTAAGCACAATTATTCTCATACGGGAGTCGCTTTCGGATCAGATGATAAAAGGGTATGTGATTGAATGCTTATATCTTCTACCAGATCATTGAAAGAAGTGAGATAAGAAGCAAGCCGCACTATTTATTTTCTGGATGTGCCCAAGTCGTGTTCACCACATGTTCCATACAAAAATTTTCATAGTGCTTTATTGCCAACACAAGAAAGTTAAATTAATCGATAAGTTGGTAACTTTTGCATTTTTGAAAGTTCATGTATGTCGTAGAAATCCTTTCATCAATATCAGTGCTGGATAGCATTAAGATTGATCGCCATGAAATTGTTTTGTTATTTACGGGATTACTGTAAGAATGTAATGTTACTACTGTTTATTTTTGTGGATTTACTTATTGGACTCGTATAATAATATTCTGAATATTGCGGCTGCCAAATATATGCTGCGCAGCATGCGTCACCACTTTGGACAACGTCACAGACTAAGGCGAACGCAATATGATGGCGACGTACATACTTGTACCCAAGGCAGATATTAAAACATGGTCCCGCGCCTCTGATCGGATACGTTTCCACTTTCCCTTCGATCATACCAAGGTGAGTGCCTACGTATTTCCTTACCAAAAAAAAAACCACCACTCCTCTACACACAACACACACACACACACACACACACACACTCTTATATGCACTATCTTCTACACACGTCCGGAGGCCAGTCAGGAGCGTAGTGCTTATCCCGGCTGGAGGCTGGGAGGAGAAACTCTCAGCGGGAAACGGCGAGGGCATACCATTGTGTGGGGCGGCTCCTCGGTTCCAAGCGGGGGGAGATTCCCTGCCACTGCTGGGATAACAATGTACTACACTAACGGAACTGAATCCATAGAAGTAGTTGACAGGGCCGCGATCCGTAACGTGCTCACTGTTCCGCTTTCTCTTGCTCCTCTCTTCCGACCGAAGGGCTCGCGACTGTCTGCCCGCTCCAGCTGGGCGATTGGCGGGTGGGATGGGGCGGAGCGGGGCGGCGCGGGCGCAGCGAGCGCGTGCGTTGAATATGCGGAGGTCGCCCTGCGAAAGTGCTGACGCAACGGACCGCCGGTCCCGTGAAGAATGCGTTCCCCCCCGGGCCGCCGCTGCGAGCATCCCTCTAACCGGGGTGGCGGAGGCGCGGATTTGAAAGGTGCCCTCGTGATGGTCGGGACGCCCTGATTCCCGAAGAGGTCGAAATCGCACGGCGTTAAGGAATCGTTTTTGTTTATTTCATCCAATTAGGAATTAGAAAATAGATGCATTAGCCGATTAGGAAAGAGTCTCAACGGCATTGATGTTCACGATGGTGGGCACTTGGTGAATGGCTAAAGGAAAGATAGGTATATGTAAAATAATGTAACTAAAATTAGTATGTCGTGATTTTGCTTAATGTAGGCTTCTTATGGCAATTTGAAATAATAAACACAAGAATAAATGATGGCTTATATTCAATCAACCTTATATTTAAGATATATTAATTATTTTATTAATCTATTTAGGCAAGACCTCTTTTGTCTTGCGTGTGGGTTCGAACAAATCTTTCTCAAGAAAAAAAAAGTGATGGCATTAATTTTCTTATGAACGTACTTCAATTCTTTCTGCATACTATGGTATTTATCTAATTTTCAGACAGAAAGTAAAGAAAAAATCGATTCTTGAAATATCGAAAGTATGGTGATATCCGTACCGTATCCGTTTATTCCTTTCGTAACGTAGAAGATAATTTTTACTTCTCTGTCTCGCCTTTCGCCAAAATGTGTACTATATAATTGACTCTTGCGTTTTCGTTGGGCTCTAGATTTTTTTAACTCGCACGTAAACACACAAGGCATGCGCATTTATTTCGACGTATACGATGAGGTTACGGGTAATATAGAAGAACTTGCCAAAGAATCATTCTCATTTCGCACAAAATTGTGCTTTTAAAAGCCGAAACAACCAACTCACCAAACACACTGAATTATTTTTCGGCGGAGGGAGACCAGTGGGGCGCCCCCTCCACGCAAGCACACTCGAATGCCTAGCTTCCGGCCCAGCTTTCTCTCACACGCCTAACACTCCACAACTGCCGCGGGAGTCGCGCGAAGCGTCCTTCCTGCCGTAATGGTTTCTCATCTCAGCGGCGCCGCAGATGGGTGGAATGTGGACGGTCGCGTGGAATGCCGCAATAGGCCGAATTCGAAGTGGATTTAGTCACGTCATCTCGATTCAGTGTGTTTGAATTTGTCTTTGGAAGTAATTTGTGTTTCAACCTACTATTGCAATGTATCCTTCACGTAAACTATTTCAATAGGTTTGGTATTTTTCTAAAAATATAAAATAGTTCATGAAAAATTGGTGCTAATCGTTTTTTCCATTCATCCAGTTGTTAAGATGTTGAATGGAATACGTTAAAATTATTGCATAGCTATTTTTGAAAATAAAATGAATCGTTAAAATATAATGTTTTAATAGAACTTTCGTGTATCAATTTTTATTTTTTTTATTTTTTATATTTTCCTTTTTCTCCTTATGGGGGAAGTAATAATCTGCGCCCGTGTTCTGAGTTCGGCAATCTGAATTCCGAATCCCTACCATAGACACTAACTATACATTGTTGAATGATGTAGAAGCATTCTTCGTGTTAAAATAAAATTCATATAATAATCATTCATTAGAAAAACATCAACTTTTTTAATCGCCGTGGCGGGAAATGTGTGAAAATCCTTGTCCATTATTGACAAACGAAAATATATTAATAAAGACAAATAAAAACGGCTCTATTGAAGGGGAATTTCAGCAAGGGCAATTCACAAAAGTTATAGTCATTTCATTTTGCCTGTTTTTAATTTTTTTAATAAATTAAATAATAATCCGCGTATTGCGCAGACTCAGGCTATTAATCGCCCGTCGGGACGACGGAGAATCGCCGTGACTTGCCATTAAACAAAAGCTAAGGCGAGTCTGTCAGCATGTGAGTAAACTTTTGAGAAGAAATGTCGTTTATGTTAATTGCATTCCTCATAGAAATTGTTTAATTTCGATAGAGATTATTTAATTTCGTGCAGAAACTCGCTTACGAGTACGTCTTACTGAAAAAAAAAACAATAAGAGTATAAACGATGGATGACGTATGAATGGTGATGATAAAAGTGTTTTTATGTTGCATCAGAAACAATCTGGTGTTTAGGAAGGAAGGTAAAAAGAAGCAACATTTAGTGTCCAGAACGCAAAGGTAGGGACCCTTCGCTGTTGGCAGAAAGGGTGAAAAATATGGTGCCATATGGCCCAGACCAAAAATTTTTTAAGAATGTATGATAAACACTGAAGATTAAAAAATGAAAAATTAATAACAAAAATAAAAATAATACGTGACATTTAAAAAATGGGCAGCATTGAAGGTGTAAATAAATAAATGATTAAAATTTTAAATGAAATATATTAAATAATATAAAATATTAATAAACAAATATATATTAAATGAAATAAATAAAATAGTTTACTGGTCGCTATTCTTCCGCTGCATTCACGCGACAACGAGGTTTCGAAAGGGAAATGACGCGAGGCGCTCGACCGCGCTTGATGCCGCTGGGCAAGAGTCCGCGTCGCGGTGACGAAGCGGCCCCAGCGGCCCGGGACTCGCGACGGGCTCGCACTGCCGCTCGCGCCGCTCCGCACGCGCCCGCCGCGCCCGCGCCCGCGCCGGCGCGCCTTCCCGCCGCTCAACCGCCATGGCTTACGCTCGCTCGTGCTCAACCTATCGCTCCCGCTGAGTTTAGCTCAGAGGGCAGCATTGGCTGGCTCTCTCTCTCTCTCTCTCTTCTCTCTCTCTCTGCTCACTCTCTCGCTGCAGCGTCTCTGGCCAGGAGGACCCGACGCTGCGCAAGATAGATAATAGGTCGAATTCTCTGCCGCTGTCTGGGGAGAAATTCACAGGTCGGACTGCTCCGAAGTTTTCCGTGGTTCCTCCCCCCATTCTAGACGAAATCCGGAGGAGGGCCCTAATTAACAAACTATGGCCACGTATCCTGTGTGAATATTTCTTGTTTCTCTTCTTTCTTCTTCTGCCTTCTTCTTCTTCTTTTTCTTCTTCGACCTATCCTCTTTCGCCCTTACGTGACACAGCACACAACAGGCGACTACAATACCATGCCTTTTGGGGAGATTAGTAGGGAGCCGAACAAATTTATGTCAATTCGAAATCAGTTTTGGGATGGCCAAAGTAGGTAGCCCGCTAATCCAACATCTACTTATTGAATATTTTAGCATTACGTGGGAGAAGACATTTCTGATTATCTCAAGATGAGTACGAACCAATATTTTTCTGTAGTAAATTTATGGTCTCTGAAAATGGGGCATACTCAAAATACTTCTCAAGTCTACTGTTGTAACTGGTTGAGAATTGTGGAGTTTGTGTGCAGGATTCATTTCATCTCATTGCCACAGGTTTTTCCTGTATTGTTCAGACGCGGGCGCATTCTGCCGACAACAGCGGTAAGTTCGCAGATACAAGCTTAGCTGTAAGTGGCCATTTTTTTATGCTGCTCTTTCCAAAGTTCTTCTGCAGCTTTCTCGAAATCGCGTCCCAATACGTCGATGTGTTGGAGACAAATATTTGGAAACATGTATATTTAACTATTGTACATAGTAGTTCATAGATCATATGACATTTCCCACCAATATGCCAATAAATGGGGTAAAGTGTATCTATGTCGAGACCATGGTTTCGCGAATCCGTTGTCGTGGCGAGAGTCGGGAAGACGATACCACATGCCTAACAGTAATATAGAATTCGCCTGGTATTGGTAGGACGGCCGGGGATCATCTTGAGATTCTGAACACGACGCTTGTGTCGGCATTAAGCGCCGACAGCTTTGTGTCGGCCAAGTTTGTATGCATGACTGAGTTCCTCTGACAAAGTATGTATAGGGATAGGTGTGTGGATTTTCTTCGTCGCCTCTATTTTCGGGTGTATTGAAAAGTATACTCCTCTTATATTTTCTGGTGAACTGTCAACAAACTCGTATTTTCATCGTAAATTTTTGTAATGAATTTTTGACCGGTTGTTCATCCTTAAATGTGGCGTTTTTTATAAAATAGCTCATATATAGAGAATAATTAGAGAATGATTGCACCAATTAATATATCTTGTTCGCTACACTTATTAAAGAAAAATGAAATTTCCTGAAATTTTTGTAGTCAATATTTAAGTTAAACTTGCACGTCATGCCTCTTCCAAATTTTCTTGATGGGTCACCTTTCATTTTAAAATGTTGAAATGTTTTAACGTTTGTGAAAAGCATAAGCACGAGTCTCTAGCCACCACTAAGGGGCGTCGGTTTCCAAAATACCACTCGCGAAAACGTTCAGAATGAGGCGAATTAACGATGTATTACGGTATTTTAGCAATATAACTTGAGTTTCGCGTGATTTCGTCATTTAAAGTCGCCATCACTTCCGCACTGTTGCTTTATTTAAGGTGAGTTACAAGTTCACGGGGTAGACGGAGTGCCAACAAGCTCGCCACGCACGTGCCGGCCTTAAGGGCGTTGGCGGGACAGATCTTTGCACTTCCTCCTCTGAAATAAGTAAATTGGGGCCGCTCTCTCGGGAGTCAAAACGTTGCGCCCGCGGCTGTGCACGGCGTACTTGGCCCCCCCCTCCCGCTCCCGCCCCCCCGCCCGTTTCTCGTCTAGGTATGGTTCCGCTAGGCGGCTTTGCGTTCTCGGCCCCTGTCGACACCTGTCATCTCGCCCGTCCCGGAAGATTAAACGGGGGCTACAGGAAGAATTTATGGGGGGCCTTTTTATATCATTTAGATAATTTTTGTTCGCTGGAAATTGAAACTCAATACCGCACCGTCGCGGCCGACTTCTCGTGGTTTTACGTGCGTGACGGCTTTCTAAAAGTGCTTCTGTCACTACTGTCAATTTTAATTTTATTTAATATTAAATATTCAGAGAATTATATCACTGTTAATAATTTACGTAAATAAAATAATAACGTAGAAATGATTATTTGTTAGAAAACGCTCACTCTTTCACTAATTTTGAAATTGTTTAAGTCTCCCTAGAGAATTTTCTTGTATTCAATTCAGTGCCAATACTGATAACATTACACTTTTAAAATATTTAGTACTTTAATTTGTTAATAGTTTAATAACAGTCAAAATGCATAGTATCATTTCGAAGCATATTATAACACTTATTAAATATTTTTATACTTCATGTTTATTTGAAATAGGAGAAAATGCCACCAGGCAATCCCCCACATGATTTAAAAACCAACTTCCATCTTAAATAGCGGAGAACGTCGAATAATAAATTAATATGAATAACTAAAATTATAAATCGTTTCAATAAATTTCAAAATTGGATTTCGTTCCAAAAATTGAACGCCCGTGGGTATGTTAAATGACAAATTAGTTGTAGTTTATTGTCTAGCTATATTTTGTCCTCATTTTATTCTAATTGTAGAACGAAAAACCTTCAACACTAGAATCAGCAACAGTGATGCATTGTCAAGCAAAGGTAATCATGTAATATACAAAAGATAATACCCACTGTAAGCACGTTAGCACCATTCACGCTCCTACAAAAAAAATGTACTTACCTATTACAACTAGAGTCAACTTTACCTTTGAAGCACCAACGCAGTCCACAAGCCTCTGCAACTGTCACGTCGATCGTCACCGAAGCTTTCCATCACTCCGCACTCTACTTCAGTTGGCAGCCACGTCCCTTTTTGTTCGGCAACCCTTCCAATTCCTTTTCAGTGGAAATCGTGTTCCTTTGTGTTCCATCATTCCCACCTCTCGCTGCCGACACCTCCCATACCCCTATCGCACCTGTTCGCAAGCAAATGCGGGCGTGGCGGTGGGAGGGCACGCGCGCCCCGCCCCTCCGCGTGCCGCGCGATTAAATGCGTTGGCGGGGCGCGTGTACATTTTACGCGTGGTGGTGCATCGTTCCCCGCGAACAGGTGCGCACGTGCGCTTCTGAGAAGCCAGCTGACGTTCCGCGGGGGAAACCTCTGGCGCGATCTGGGAGCGTGCGAACAAGGCGCGCGGGGAGGGGCGTGTGGGAGGAGCGTGGTTTTCGATTAGCGAGTTATCGTAATCCTTACAAATGCCGCTCTTTCAAACAGTGGATCTTGTAAGGCTGGCTCTGCTAGAAATTCAATTTTAATGTATACCTATGCTTGACATAATTACGACTTATATTGACCTGTGCAGTAATTAAATTCAGAGATAAAATTTTAAGAGCGTATTGTTATTTAGTGCTCAGTAATTATATGACAATGACATAATGTAAGCGTCAAGTGTTTTATACAAATGCTCATAAGAGGCTCTGCTATTTTATAAAGAGCACTATTTACAAGAAGCACACTGCAACAAAAGGAGAATTATTTCTTCAGCAGTATGAATAAATATTACTATGATAATGGTTCCATACTGGCCCCGATAATAGAAAATTGTATAATTAAACAAAATTTTATTCGTTCAATTTTATTTTTGTTACGTGACGTGATATTCTAATACTGATTAGTTATACTAATTTTGTTTCGAAAGCGTATACAGGTTCCGCTATTACTTATTTTATCGTACTTAATAAATAAAATATGAAGTAAAGAATGTTTGAAATCTATTTTTCCCGCCAAAACTTGAGGCTTTTCTAAGGATCACGTCAATATCTCCTTTTTTGTTCGTTTCGCGGTTCCATGAAGAGTAATACGTAGATCTATTATATTCATTTTTACATAATGTATTGTGCGCCTGGAAGGAGATTTGTAAACAGGGGAAATTTCTATTTAATGGATCGACGTAGTTTTACACGTTCTTTCTATTTGAATCCCCTCCCCTATACTCCCGTTGGTCGCTTGTATGTTCCTAATCTCCGAAGGCCGCTAGACACGTAGCGCGCGCGTATTCGGCACACGACGTCACTTTGTGGAGCGGGAATGGAGGCGGGGGGGGGGGAACGCGCTGCCGCCGCGCGTCGCCGCCTCCCCCGTCGCTCGGCGCCGCGTTTTCCCCACGGCAACGGGACAGCCGCCGTCTGACGGAGGCCGAGGCCACCGCCGGCCGTTGACAATGCGAAAAAACCCGGCTCCTGGCGGCGTCCTAGACTACCGCCACACCCAGTTCACGAAGTATATACGCAGAGATCTTCACGCTGTGGTAACGTTCTTCACAGGGATACGCCGAAAGCTGGGATCGGGAACTTAAATCACTTCCATGAGAGTTGAGCAGAAGTTAGTGCTTTCTTCTGCGTTCTTGTAACCGTTTGCTATGTAATTTTAAAAGAATTAACTTCCGTTTCATTAAAATAAAAAAAACGTTCTTTAATATGTTAGGTACCAAAAAATATTCAAAAATCCCAACCATAGATACCAACTACGTAATCGTGGATAACATTACATATTTAGGTAGAATGTGAGGGAAAACAATGTGTAAATATTTAAGAAAATACTCATTTACAGGTGTCTAATAGGTCAGCAGGGTTTTAACTTTGTTTGCGTGCGGCTAATTTTCCTGCAAGAATCGCAATATAGATAGCGCACATCTGTCACAG
>BOPP01000098.1:2593262-2605880 GCA_017312745.1 Gryllus bimaculatus
TTCCTGAAGCCAGGCCCTCGCGCGACGCGCTTTCCACGAGGTGCAAGCGGACGCCCCAGCAGAACGCGGCCTGGCTGGGAACTTGTTTGCATCGGCTGTCGAGCAGCATACCGGCGTCTGGTCCCCAATTCATCATCATAGCGCCTCGAATGTAAACAAAATGATACATTTAAGCCACTACGGCAACTAGTCTTAGCAGTTCGCGAATGTCGCGAGCCACATCGCGGCACAAATAAGGGGTTGAGAAGTACATTCGATACTTTTACGCCTTAAATAGAGTACATCTAGAAGCTCTTTCGTTGTCTTCAGTTAGTTTTGCCATTTTTTGTACTGGCGATATGCTTTGCGATTGCCTGGTTGAGAATTGCCAACGATGAGAATGCGTAGTGTAAATATCAAAAGAATTTTCGAGTGAGCAAAATGTTTATTTATTCCTCAGAAAAAAATAGGAAATTTCAGTTCAGGAAAGTCGTAATTCTATTTTATATGCACTATATTGATATCCTTAATTTCGGGTAGCGTGTTGTTAGCAAGAACTGTGATCACCTTCGCATTCTGGTTGCAAAACGCTCATCGATTATTTACATGAAAAACGGGACGTAACATTCTGGTACGTAAATTAATTGTTTAAAAAATATGGAACTACAAAATCTTTTTGTCGGTTTATGTGTTTATATAAATACTGACTCATGTTTCAGCTTATTGTTGTTCGCGGATGCCGTTTCAAAATAGACGCATAAGGAATTGAAAAAGTGATTCCAATTCAAAACGAAATGGAACTTTAATATAATGAATGAAATTGTGTTGCGTTCGCACATCGCATATATTTCGTGTACATTTCTTCCTTTTACATGACCCCCTCACTGTGAAATGAAAAAGTGTCACTAGACACGTATTACAAAATTTGCATTAAATTTTAGAGGTGAAAAGAGAAATGATTATTCTGAACAAATTTACAAAATTGAGCGGTGAATGTCCATGCAACTAGAGGAACAAAGAATGAAGACAATTGTGTCAGGGATCACCAGAGAAAACGTGGAAATATCCAAAAGCAAATGAGAAATCTATACTTAATAAAAAATTAATTCTGCTTATATTTCCGGCGAGTAGCCAGTCCTGAAGCTAGCTCTGCTAAGAAAAAGTGTAAACTCGTAATATCTGTTAAGCGACTTACGGCAAATGCAGTATTACCGGGAGACTGATAGTACTCTTCGGAACATTCAACATAGAAACCGATCCTATTTATTATTGCGTATATTTTTTTCTTCATTACTCAGTCGGCATCGGTGATGCATGGAGTATTGTGTAGTATCTTGTAGGTAGGCTGCTGGTTCGAATCCCTTGTAAGGCATTGGTGTGACATGTGATTGTAAACACATCTTATTATAGCGAGGTTGGCTTATCATACCACCACATATGTGAACATCATCCCGTCATAATCTTTCGTCCCTTGCGAGCACCCTTCCATCCATTAACGAGCTGTAAAAGCCATCCGTCACCTGTGTAGTAAAGAGGACATAAGACATTAAGCCCTCTCCTTCGTCTACCGTTCAGATATGAGGGTGAGTACGGAACTCGTCACATTGCATTTCGATCCTAAACACTTTCAATTCCACGCAATATTAAAAGCGAATATTGAAGAGAAAGAATGGAAGTGAGAGAGTGTTCCTCAACGTGTCTGTGCTGTCGGCGCCTGTGATCAACACCGCTGCGACCACCATCCCTCCCCCGCCCCCGCCGCCGGCATCGTCCGCCCCCGCCGTGCCCAGCAGCGCGACGAACGCCGCCGCGCCGTGCCCACCAGCGCGACCACAAACACCATGCAATTTTCTATGCAAGGCATGCAGAGCAGCGTTCGTGTGGAGTCACGTTTCAGGTCTTAATTGCTCGGAATGCGTGAATGACAAACAACCCGGCTGCCTCCGTCTATTTCTGACTACCTGAAGGCGGCGAACAATACCTTAGGCTGCGTCCACACGCTGCTTCTTTTCGTTCAGTTTCGCGCGTGCGTTTCGTCCATGCGTCGTCTCGGGGAAAGAAAGAACGCGTTCGTAGCCATCCCCCATCAGGCGGGTCTCCGCAGGTGTCGGGGGATCCCGTGCGGCTCGAACGGGCGTTTTCCTCCAAAGAGCAAAGAATATACACTTTTGAATGTGTAGAACGTGGATTTGTATGTATTCTAGCGCTAGTGAAGTCGAATTGACTGACGCTTTTTAGTAGCAGTTCTACGTTGGAATACTGTGGAAAGGGTCACCATACAATGTGTACTTTGTCCCTTGATAGAATAAAATAACATGCAGTTTATTGAAGATTACTGGTGAATGAGGTTATATAATTTTAGGAATATGGTTTATTGAATAGTTTGTTGCTTTTGGATTTTTTGCGAAACATAAAATACAAACTTTGTAATTAGTGGTAAAATAAAAATTCTTTCTAAATGCCATAATTACAAACTTAATGTAGTATAAAAATACTTTTCGCCCAGTTTGTTTTATTTTGCCTGATTATGTAACAAATGCAGCACAATATACATGGCTGTCGTCAATTTGACTAATGGGCAAGGGAGCAGTTTGAATAATGTAGCGCACATGCGTTGCATCTGTTTGTCGAATTTCCATATACAATTTTACTCTCGTGGAGCAACGAAAATACGCATCGTGTGGATGCAGTCTTGCAGGAGCCGTTCACTATCATTTTTTTAGTGCCAGAGACGCGGTTGAGGTCGAAACGGGATGGTTTTAAAACGTTTTATGAATTGGGGCAGTAATACATATCATCAGAAACAGAAGAATGCGAAGGCATAACTTACCGCAGTTTTCGAACCGTGTGATTAGGTAGCTCCTACTGTTTCACTACTGCTAGTCACAAATATGGTGATTTCCGAAACGGTGCATTTCTTTGGCAATCAAAGGCAGAGGGGTAATTTTCGTAAGAAATTATACAGGGTGCCGATAGTTGTTTGAATTGGAATGAAAATTTCGCTCAAAAATTTGAATTCATAACTATATATTGAATAGGTTTTATTTTTGTAGTGAGATCGATAATGGTACACTTTTGCTCTTTTTTGATATTTAAATAAACACATTAACATTAAACATTTTCACACAATATAAAGTTACCGATGGCTCGTGCAAGTTGCTAATTTTTGTAACAAATTTCTAGAGAACAATGAGATTGAGAGATTAATGAGCATGCTTGCATCTTGAATATCTTTTCAACCAAAAGTGCATAACATTATCTAAGGAACAATCTATGGAAAGAACAGCTTGTAAAACCATTATCTGCGTAACATAAATGTCAATTTTCTAACAAAACGTTCATTGGTGTATCCTTGACTATACTCTTGGACCAAAGTTGCATTTCATTCTTAATCGAGTGAATAAAGAAAACCGAAAGGGCGAACACGAATCGGGCTAATTACCGCACGCTTTGGGAACTCCACAGGGAGTTGCGCGCTTGCCTCGCCCCCCACCCCCTCGTTCGCTCACCCACCCACGTCGTACGCCTCCCCGCTGCCCACTTTGGAAACGCGACCAGGTTTCCAAAACCGTCCGCGTTTTAGCCTCGCCGTTTATGTGAGAGAGAGGCCCATTTTTCTTTACGGCTCGGGCATGACGTAGATGCCGGCGTTTAACGGCCGTTGTTCGGCTTATTTGAGCGTGGGATGGCTCTGTACCGTTTGCTACGGCCCAGCGCGGTGTTTCTTGCAGCCCTTCGACGTCCGGCGGCAAAGTGTGCAGTCGTTGGCGCGGATGTTTTCGCTCCCCCGCCTCCTTCCAGGAGGTTTGTCTCGAATAGTGGGTGGAATGAAAGCGTGAAGATGGAAATTAGTCGTATTCGGGCGTGACACTGCTCGGACGCCGACGAGGTTCACGGTTCTGCTGTGGAGGGCGCTATTGAGGCTCGCCGGCCCAATCGGCTCCGCCAGGGACGTCGTCGGTGGTCTAAGGAGCTTCGGTGGCGCAAGGTCGCGGGTTCCTTCTCCTCCCAAGTGATTTTATTTATATATTTATGTATTTATTTATTTCTTATTTGTGTATTTATTTATTTAGTTAGTTAGTTAAGTTATTTGTATGCTTGTTTGTTTTTCGAAGTAAGAAGCTCTCAAATCTGAGTGACGTATGGGGAAAAGTATAATATGCGCTCGTTTTCTTGAGTTCCGGAATGCCTACCCTCTCGCTTTTTTACTACATATAGTTTGAACAATGAAGAAACGTAACAACTGGCTTTGGTAACATTTGATAACTAGAAAAGTATGTGCTTGAAGGTGGGTTTTTGTGCCTGTGAGAATCCCTCGCACAGCTTCCGACTGAGAGTAACAAAACGTAAGTTACGGAGTCCGAAACGTGATATTGTCCGTTCCTTGACATGGTTTCTAAAATGTTATGGTCAATGCGTAAAGAGTGCCATTTTTTTAGTAGGCGGGGTTGCTGGCTCTATCGTGCGATATGAGAGTTTCTGCCTTATACGTCATGCGATTTTACAGTTTACAAAGAGAGGTCAAGAGTATCAGTTGTAAAGGTATGCAATGTAGTTGTTTTGTCAACTGAATTTCTGAACTGAGCTATTGCTCGACGTATTCTAAACATCTGCTGTTTCAAGCCAGGGAATGAATTGGACGTTTCATATACTACACTAATGCCTCTTTGTCAGTGTCAATAAATATGAATCTCATTTGCATAAAATATCTTAATAAAATTATACATATCATTTAATCTAATGACAGCAAATGGTTAGCATTGTATTCAACAGAAACGATTTTGAAATATGTTTTAAAAAATTGCCCAACTGCTTCCATTCCAGTGTTTATTTTTTTATTTTATATTCCTTTATTGAATTTCATTCGAAAATGTCTGTTTCCTAAGTATGCGCGCATTTCTGAAGAATTTGCCTCTAATTGGCTTCGAATCTGCAATGGTGCCCCCCGCAGTGGAATTGTGAACGCGAGATCCCGAGCTTCACACCGCGGTGGGCTCTGTTCCCGGGTGCGTGAAAATCCTCGTATCTTTCTCCTAGTCATAGCAACGGCGCTATCCCTCTTTACATCAATGGCCGGTGCTATCCCGCTTTGCATCTTGAGCAGGTGTACAATGGCCAGGAAGTGCAATGGCTGCGACTCGCTAATGTTATTGTATTGTGTTAAGCTGGATGAAGCAAGGAGCTCACCACAATAAGACAAACGGGGCTGTCAGGGGGCTTCAACACTGATGAGTCATGGCCCCGCAGGAAAATAAAAAAAAGATAAAAAAGAAAGCAAAAAAGGAAAAAAGAGGCAGCCAGACTCGATACAAAAGGAACGAGTGGTCATTTCATCGGGCATCGCCGGCGGAGGTGCGGGTATCGTGGCGCGGTGGGGGGGGGCCGGGAGCGGAGCGGAGCGGCGGCCGGGGCGGGAGCGGGGCGGGACGCGGGAGGCGGGGGCGGGGCCGGGGGGGAGCGCCGGAACTGGGGTGTTCCCGGGGGCGGGAGTGGGTGCGGGGCGGGTCGGAACGCGGCGGAGCGGGCGGGGCCGGGGCGGGAGCGGCGGACTGGGGTGTTCCCGGGAGCGGGTGGGAGCGGATCCGGTGCGGATCGCGGGCGAGAAGCGGTAAGCGGGGGCGGTTTGGCGGGACGCTCCACTCCCCGAGGTAGCCCGCCCGTGCTCGGCTCGTCCGCGGGCGGGCTGGGGCTACCCACCTGCCGGCGGGCTCCCCGGCGGCCTCGGTTCGTGCCCCGTCGCTGGCAGTAAGCTCGGCCGCGCGTGCTGGGGCAGGTGTGGCGGATGCAAATACGAAAACGGGAGAGCCCACGCACCCTTTTGAACACAGAGCCGGAACGGTGAACGAGTTGCCTGTCCTGTCAGCGATCGCCAAAACTTGCTCCCAGACTTTACGCACGTTCCGTTAAATCCGTGACTTATAACTAATCACGCCAAGTCGCAGGTACGACTACTGTCTCAGTGGGCAAAATATGCAGATTGTCCAGGTATTTGAAAGTTTATTGATTCAATTGCGAAGCAAACGCACCTCTGCAGATCAAAGGTGAATCAGAATGAGCTTCAATATAAACTGTTTCTGTTATCCCTAAAAAGATAGAAGTGTTTCGTTCAGTTAGCGAGCGACCCAAAAAGCTAATGAGAAAATAATTCCTTAATTCTTGCTGTCCAGTAAATTTCTTTTTCGCGTCCAACTGTCTCACGCTTGAATGTTAATAACAATATTCGAATACATTAAAAAAAAAGAATTGCGAGTCTAGTTTATGCAACCTTCCTTACGACACTTTCCCTCATCTTTGGGAGTCCCAGTCTTTTCTCATGGGTTCGAAACTTGAGAATTCGCCAGGACGACCTCTACTGACTCGGAAAGAGAACCCTCAATGCTGATTCTCAGGGCTGGGCTTAATTCGGAGTATTAAGCCTGAGGCCGGGTCGGCAACCTACGAATGACCTTGCCTTCTGCGCGGCAATGGGAGTCAGCTGGATTTTAATCTTCCTTTTCGTTCCTTTTTTAATTATTTTTTATGCCTGAGGGGTCGGGGAATGTGTTGCCTGGGGCTTCGTGAACTGGCAGTGGGATGAGTGATCAAACTGTAGCTGTATGTTGGAGGAAAACGGCGAAAGATCAGACAGTGTGGTGGATTCTGTGTGTGGAAATTGGTTAACCACTTTTAAGTGATGATACAAAATGCGTTGAAAGATGTAAATTAGTTCGTTACTTTTCTAAAATTTAATGTTTTTTACTGGACATAAAAACCTTCCAGTTCGGGTAGTCTCTTTAATAACTCGAGAATTGTTTCAAAATTTTTCATAGAGGATTCGTTTGAAATTGCTAGTAAGATGAACTGTCTGTACTTTAAAAAGGCCGTTGGTGAAATCTCTGCATCTCAAGATTTCCGCTCCGCCGCTTACATAACTCTCTAGGACAAACGCGTGCTTTGACAGTTCGGATGGAATGGGGTTAGTTTCTATCACAGAGATAGAAGCGCCGTGCGATTGTTCATGCCATTCCAGGCTTCCGCTCACTTGTTTGTGAGGAGTAGTTTATCTTTAATATCATATCGAATCGGCATGTCGCCTTTTTTTCTCGCGAGATATTAAATCGAACCCCGATGCTATATCGCGCTTCTCTTCTTCCAGAGGAAAATTTCATGTGATTTTTCTCTCTTCTTTTTATGACGTAAGCACAATTATTCTCAATCGGAGTCGTCTTTCGGATCAATGATAAAGGGGTATGTGATGAATGCTTATATCTTCTACCAGATCATTGGAAAGAAGTGAGATAAGAACAACCGCACTATTTATTTTCTGGATGTGCCAAGTCGGTTCACCACATGTTCCATACAAAAATTTTCATAGTGCTTTATTGCCAACAACAAGAAAGTTAAATTAATCGAATAAGTTGGTAACTTTTGCATTTTGAAAGCTCATGTATGTCGTAGAAATCCTTTCATCAATATCAGTGCTGGATAGCATTAAGAGTTGATCGCCATGAAATTGTTTTGTTATTTACGGGATTACTGTAAGAATGTATGTTACTGTTTATTTTGTGGATTTACTTATTGACTCGATAATAATATTCTGAATATTGCGGCTCCAAATAAGCTGCGCACATTGCGTGCACCACTTTGGACACGTCACAGACTAAGCGAACCAATATGATGCGACGTACATATTGTACCCAGGCAGATATTAAAACATGGTCCCCGGCCTCTGATCGGATACGTTCCACGTTTCTTCGATCAATACCAGGTGAATGCCTACGTATTTCCTTACCAAAAAAACCACCACTCCTCTTACACACACACACACACACACACACACACACACACACTCTTATATGCACTATCTTCTACACACGTCCGGAGGCCAGTCAGGAGCGTAGTGCTTATCCCGGCTGGAGCTGGGAGAGAAACCTCCAGCGGGAAACCGAGCATACCATTGTGTGGGGCGGCTCCTCGAGTTCCAACGGGGGAGATTCCCTGCCACCTGCTGGGATAACATGTACTACACTAACGGAACTGATACCAGAAGTAGTTGACAGGCCCGGAATCCGTACGTGCTCACTCGTCCCCTTTCTCTTGCTCCTCTCTTCCGACCGAAGGGCTCGCGACTGTCTGCCCGCTCCAGCTGGCGATTGCGGGTGGGATGGGGCGGAGCGGGCGGCGCGGGCGCAGCGAGCGCGTGCGTTGAATATGCGGAGGTCGCCCTGCGAAAGTGCTGACGCACGGACCGCGGTCCCGTGAAGAATGCGTTCCCCCCCGGGCCGCCGCATGCGAGCATCCCTCTAACCCGGGGTGCGGAGCGCGGATTTGAAGGGCCCTCGTGATGGTCGGGACGCCTGATTCCCGAGAGGTCGAAAATCGCACGGCGTTAAGGAATGTTTTGTTTATTTCACTCCCAATTAGGATAGAAAAATAGATGCATTAGCCGATAGGAAAGAGTCTCACGCATTGATGTTCACTGGTGCACTTGGTGAATGGCTTAAAGGAAAGATAGGTATATGTAAAATAATGTAAACTAAAATTAGTATGTCAGTGATTTTGCTTAATGTACTTCTTATGCAATTTGAAATAATAAACCAAGAATAAATGATGGCTTATATTCAATCAACCTATATTTAAGATATATTATTATTTTATTAATCTATTTAGGCAAGACCTCTTTTGTCTTGGCGTGTGGGTTCGAACAAATCTTTCTCAGAAAAAAAAGTGAAATGCATTAATTTTCTTATGAACGTACTTCATTCTTTCTGCATACTATGGTATTATCTAATTGTCAGACAGAAAGTAAAGAAAAAATCGATTCTTGAAATATCGAAAGTATGGTGATATCCGTAACCGTATCCGTTTTATTCCTTTCGTACGTAGAAGATAATTTTTACTTCTCTGTCTCGCTTTCCAAAATGTGTACTATATAATTGACTTCTTGGCGTTTCGTTGCTCTAGATTTTTTTAAATAGCACGTAAACACACAAGCATGCCATTTATTTCGACGTATACGATGAGGTTACGGGTAATATAGAAGAACTTGCCAAGAAATCATTCTCATTTCGCACAAAATTAGTGCTTTTAAAACGAAACAACCAACTCACAAACACACTGATTATTTTTCGCGGAGGGAGACCAGTGGGCGCCCCCCTCCCCAAGCACACTCGAATGCCTAGCTCCGCCCGCTTTCTCTCCACACGCCACACTCCACACATGCCGCGGGAGTCGCGCGGAGCGTCCTTCCTGCCGAATGGTTTCTCATCTCACGGCGCCGCAGATGGCGTGGAATGTGGACGGTCCGTGGAATGCGCATAGGCCAATTCGAAGTGGATTTAGTCACGTCATCTCGATTCAGTGTGTTTGAATTTGTCTTTGAATAATTTGTGTTTCAACTACTATTCAATGATCCTTCGTAAACTATTTCAATAGGATTTGGTATTTTTCTAAAAATATAAAATAGTTCATGAGAAAATTGGTGCTATCGTTTTTTCCATTCATCCAGTTGTTAAGATGTGAATGGAATGACGTTAAAATTATTGCAAGCTATTTTTGAAATAAATTGAATCGTTAAAAATATAATGTTTTAAAGAACTTTCGTGTATCAATTTTTATTTTTTTTATTTTTTATTTTCCTTTTCTCTTTGGGGGAAGTATAATCTGCGCCCGTGTTCTGAAGTTCCAAATCTGAATTCCGAATCCCTACCAGACACTACTATACATTGTTGAATGATGTAGAAGCAATCTTCGTGTTAAATAAAATTCATAATAATAATCATTCATTAGAAAAACATCACTTTTTTAATTCGCCGTGGCGGGAAAATGTGTGAAAATCCTTGTAATTATTGACAAACGAAAATATATCATAAAGACAAATAAAACGCATATTGAAGGCGAATTTCAGACAAGGGCAATTCAAAAAGTTATACATTTCATTTTCCTGTTATTTATAATAATATCCGCGTATTGCGCAGACTCCAGGCTATTAATCGCAGTCGGGGAAGACCGGATGATCGCCGTGACTTGCCATTACAAAGAGCTAAGCGAGTCTGTCAGATGTGAGTAATTTTGAGAAGAAATGTCGTTTATGTTAATTGCATTCCTCATAGAAATTGTTTAATTTCGATAGAGATTATTTAATTTCGTGCAGAAACTCGCTTACGATACGTGCCTTACTGCAATAAGAGTATAAACGATGGATGACGTTATGATGGTGATGATAAAGTGTTTTTATGTTGCATCAGAAACAATCTGGTGTTTAGGAAGGAAGGTAAAAAGAAGCAACATTTAGTGTCCAGAACCAAGGTAGGGACCTCTTCGCTGTTGCAGAAAGGGTGAAAATATGGTGCCATATGCCCAGACCAAAATTTTTTAAGATGTATGATAAACACTGAAAGATTAAAAAATGAAAAATTAATAACAAAAATAAAAATAATACGTAGACATTTAAAAAATGCACATGAGGTGTAAATAAATAAATGATTAAATATATTAAATGAAATATATTAAATAAATAAAATATTAAATAAACAAAATATATATTAAATGAAATAAATAAAATAGTTTACTGGTCGCATTCTTGTCCGCTGCATTCCACGCGACACGAGGTTTCGAAAGGGAAATGACGCGAGCGCCGACCGCCGCTGATGCCGCTGCAAGAGTCCGCGTCGCGGTGACGAAGCGGCCCCAGCTGCCCGGGACTCGCGACGCCTCGCACTGCCCGCTCGCGCCGCTCCCACGCGCCCGCCGCGCCCCGCCCCGCGCCCCGCGCCTCCCGCCGCTCAACCCCCATGCTTACGCTCGCTCAACCCCTATCGCTCCCGGCTGAGTTTAGCTCAGAGGCAGCATTGCTGCTCTCTCTCTCTCTCTCTCTCTCTCTCTCTCTCTCTCTCTCGCTGCAGCGTCTCTGGCCAGGAGGACCCGACGCTGCCAAGATAGATAATAGGTCGAATTCTGCCGCTGTCTGGAGGAGAATTCAACAGGTCGGCTGCTCCGAGTTTTCCGTGGTTCCTCCCACCCATTCTAGACGAAATCCGGAGGAGGGCCCTAATTAACAAACTATGGCCACGTATCCTGTGTGATATTTCCTTTTCTTCTTCTTCTTCTTCTGCTTCTTCTTCTTCTTTTTCTTCTTCGACCTATCCTCTTCCCTTACGTGACACACACACACACAGGCACTACAATACCATGCCTTTGGGGAGATTAGTAGGGAGCCGAACAAATTTATGTCAATTCAAATCAGTTTTGGGATGCCAAAGTAGGTACCCGCTATCCAACATCTACTTATTGAATATTTTACATTCGTGGAGAAGACATTTTCTGAATTATCTCAAGATGAGTACGAACCATATTTTCTGTAGTAATTTATGGTCTCTGAAAATGGGCATAACTCCTCAAAATCTCTCAAGTCTACTGTTGTAACTGTTGAGATTGTGGAGTCTTGTGTGCAGGATTCATTTCATCTCAATTGCTCACGGTTTCCTGTGTATTGTTCCAGACGCGGGCGCATTCTGCAGACAACGCGGTAAGTTCCAGATAGCAAGCTTAGCTGTAGTGCCATTTTTTATGCTGCTCTTCCAAAGTTCTTCTCAGCCTTTCTCGAGAATCGCGTCCCAAACGTCGATGTGTTGGAGACAAATATTTGGAAACATGTATATATACTATGTACATAGTAGTTCATAGATAATATGACATTTCCCACAATATGCCATAAATGGGGTAAAGATGTTATCTGTCGAGACCATGGTTTCCGAATCCGTTGTCGTGGCGAGAGTCGGGAAGACGATACCCATGCCTAACAGTATATAGAATTCGCCTGGTATTGGTAGGCGCGGGGATCATCTGGAGGATTCTCAACACGACAGCTTGTGTCGGCCATTAAGGCCGACAGCTTGTGTCGGCCAAGTTGTATCAGGTGACTGAGTTCCTCTGACAAAGTATGTATAGGGGATAGGTGTGTGGATTTTCTTAGGCGTCGCCTCTATTTTCGGTGATTTGAAAAGTATACTCTCTTATATTTTTGGTAGAACTGTCAAAGAAACTCGTATTTCATCGTAATTTTTGTAATGAATTTTGACAGGTTGTTCATCCTTAAATGTGCGTTTTTTTATAAAATAGCTCATATATAGAGAATAATTTAGAGAATGATTGCACAATTATATATTTGTTCCTACACTTATTAAAGAAAATGAAATTTCCTGAAATTTTTGTACAATATTTAAGTTAAACTTGCACGTCATGCCTCTTCCCAATTCTTGATGGTCACCTTTCATTTTAAAATGTTGAAATGTTTTAACGTTTGTGAAAAGCATAAGACCAGTCTCTACCAACCACTAAGCGTCGGTTCAAATACCACTCGCAACGTTCAGAATGAGGCGAATTAACGATGTATTACGGTATTTTAGCAATATATTGAGTTCCGTGATTTCGGTCATTTAAAGTCGCCCATCACTTCCACTGTTGCTTTATTTAAGGTGAGTTACAAGTTCACGGGCTAGAAGCGGAGTGCCAACACGCTCGCCACGCACGTGCCGGCCTTAAGGGCGGTTGGCGGGACAGATCTTTGCACTTCCTCCTCTGAAATAGTAATTGGGGGACGCTCTCTCGGGAGCACGTTGCGCCCGCGGCTGCACGCGACTTGCCCCCCCCCTCCCGCTC
>BOPP01000098.1:2620859-2637540 GCA_017312745.1 Gryllus bimaculatus
CGAGATAGCGCCCCGCGAGCGCGAACCTGTTCCTTTGACCATTCGGACGAATTAACGCCGGCGTGGGAATCGCCCTAATAGTATGCCGCGGTTATCTGCGGCCGTATCTTAATGTCAAATAGCATCGTTCGGGTATATTAAGTTGCCTTTGGTACGTTCGGGTAACAGCGGATCTGCGCGAGAGGTCGCTCGCTCGCACGGTCGGTCGGTAGTAGAAGCAAATTCATTTTCGCCGGATGTTTGACGCAGTCTCGAGGGGCCAGGACGTAGGAGGGAAACTTTACAGAGGGGAAAATTACTCCTGTGGCGAAAGAGTGCAAAACCGGGTGTTTTGCGTAACTGCAACTTTGTAGATCTGCCCCTTCTGGGTTTGACATCCGACAATGAGGTATTTTCGAGACCGGCTAGGCAGCTGAATCGGCGTGGAGTAAATGTTTAAGGGCCGTTGGTCCTGTTGTTTGTGACCGAATGCGGATTTTGGAGCAGTGCCTGACCAACGGGCCTCGGGCGGCGCGCAGTCCTTCCTTCCTCATTTTGTCCCGTTTCACATTCTACGTCCTGGGGACGGGTTGATTTCCCATGATTTCGAAAAACACTGTTTTCAGATCATATAAAAATATTGGGGGAGGGGCAAACGCTTCCTCCCGTTCCTGGATCCCAAACGGCGCCTATGGTTTTAGCAAATCTCTTAACTTTTTCTCGCCCACGTCCTCTGAGATAGAACGCAGGTACGAAGGGCGGGACAAGATGGGGCGGGTCTGGCGATACTGGGAGGGAGGTGGCGGGGCGTGGGGGAACGGAACCCGGAGGGGGCGGGGCTCTGTGGGCGCAGAGGCGGCCCGCCGCGAAGCCCCCGCGTCTTTGAACGAACCTCCCCTCATCTCCCCCCTCTCTCCCTCTCTACACTATCAGCTTTAGGGGGTCACCGGCCTGATTGAGGGTTGCTACCCTCTACTACCCCGTAATTATAGGGGTAACTAAAAATTGTTTCCCAGCTTGCTGCCAGGCAGTTATGGGATTTTAATTTCGCTCCCATATTTCGCAGGTAGAAAAGTGTATTAGAATATACACTTATAATTATACACCGAAGACTGGAGCAATGAAGAAGGTTAGGTTTCTGTGAAAATTACATAGTTTTGACACCACGCTTGATACGTTCTCGTGGAAAACGCCCGGCTGGTAATTATAAACGGATATTTCGTTATTAAGGAGCTTGAGGGGCGTATCGGTGGCCTTAAAAAGCGCCGAGTAAAATATCGCAACGGCGTCGGGGGCTGAAGGCCCGGAATTGGGGCGCTCTGCTGAACGGGGCCGGGCGTCGTTCGGGAAATAACGTGCAGCCACCTCCCGCCGCCGTAGCGGCCGCACCTGTTCTTCGTGGAGAAGAAAAGCGATATCCCGAACATCAATGAAATATCAAGACAGAAAATATTTATTTATTTAGCGTAAAAACAGTTAAAATTGTATGTGATCTATGGAGTAAAATATTTTCAAAACCACAGAATCGTAAGAATAGAGAGAAGAAAACGAATTCTTACAGAAACTTTTATCAGGAAGCCAATATGAAAGTACCCTTCTTAATAGCACGTTATTGTTATTATTGTCATAGTAAGTTGTTGCAATTATTGTGGGGATAGATATGAGATTTTCCTAATGTTATTTTAATAACACGCTTTTTCGAACATATGCATTGTCTAAATTACCTTGCAGAAAGGAAGAGGTTGTTTGCAGACTTAGGAAATCGTTCATTTCAGATTTCTCAGTATTTCTACTACGATACGTTTAGTAACAAAAAAAACGGATGTTATGGAAATTCCGTGACTTTTAAAGAAAAGTGACAACTTGCCGTCACTTATGCGAGTGAGATATTCATTTTTTTATTCTGTTGAAAATCAGTAGAGCTATAAATGTGAATAAGTGACATCGGCTTGCGGGGAACCGAACCCCCATGAACCCTCGTCCTGCTTGTGCTCTTCTGTGTATCCCTATCAACTATTTCGATTACCTCTCCTTCCTTCCTCTTTTTTGCCTATGATCGTTTACTGTAAACGATCTCATTGCTTTAGTTTATATTGAAATCAAATTGTTCTCTATTTTGTTCATCTGAATGTTATTCCTTCGCGTGGTTCCATCAGTGCATTTCTCATTCTGATAATTTCATGGAGATCGTTACTTTTTATGATTGGTGGGCTTACAACACTACTTTCCACGCAGAACAAATATGTTTCATTGGACTTTTTGTTACCATCAGCAAACCTTACATTTTTTCCGTGTACATTGCACATTCCGTTCTTTTCACTTTCATTTTAAAAAACTTCGTTAAAATATCTTATTCAATGAATTTTTCTTTTTTTCTAATTCATTCTCAATTGTAGTTCTTTCCATTGTGTTTCCTTTGATTTTTTGAAGCTAGTTCATTTGTCTCTTAGGATTCTTTGACGAAAAATTTGAATGTACTGTTCACATGTAATCTTTTTAGGTTTCCGTTAATTCTATTTTTCTCTCCCTCGTTAGTGGTGGATTCTCTTATGGCTTTCTTTTAGTTGTAATTATTTTATGAATTCAAATCCAGTCTGAAGTGGCTGCTAGTTACGTTACGCGCACTGGCTATTATCGCCCGTGCGCTTCAATTATTATGCATATATTTATGATACATTAAATTTTTTTTTTTCGATCGGCACTAGTAAAATCAGTTACTTTTAGCACACGCCGTGATAAAAGTTCAGTTTCTAACTTTTGTGCTAAAATTTAAGAGGTGTGTGTGTGTGTGTGTGTGTGTGTGTGTGTGTTTAGTGGTTTCGTTCAGACGCGTATTTTTGTTGTTGGCGGCCACTGGCTCTACCTCCTGCGAGTATTTTTTTTTTTTTTCCGTTAGCACGTGCAGTAGTGGCGCGGCTTGCGCGCGCATATCCGTGGCCGCCGAAGGCTGCGCGCCCGAACGCGCGCCAGCCGCGAGCGCCGCCGCCGCCGCCGCCGCCAGCGGCCGTTCGCTGGCCCGCAACTTGGCGTTCACCTGCGTTAACGCATGCATATATGTATGCATGCAAACAATCTTTCATTAGCTATTCTGAGGCGCGATAGGCATCGCCGCGGGCCGCGCCGCCGCCATTAGCCCACGTAAACGCAATAATTCCACGCCGCATTTGCATACGCGCGCGCGCTGGCCGGGCGGCGCGGGCGGCGGCCAGGGCGGCGGCGTGGGCGGCGGCGAAGGCGGGGGCGGGGGCGGGGGCGCGGGAGCCGACGGCGCCCCTGTGCACTTCCTCAAGGCTTCCGTCATAGTCGCGCTGTCGTCATATGCGGAATGCGTATTTTATTAATGACGCCTGTCAAAATGTTGACATTGAAGGGACGACCGGTTTTGCTGCAGCTTCAGAACGCGTTTCGCGGGCAAAAATTATTTTCTTGTATTTACCTAATTATTAATTGAATTTCTGAGAATCTTAATGATGTTTATTTGAATTCATATTTTACGTACCAATTAAAAAATGAAGTACAGGTGGGAAATAAATCTATATAACCGTGTTTATTAACATTTAAGGTATCTCGATATGCACGCAAGGTTGTCAGGTTTAAACGAGCTCTACGTTTATTTCTAGTGCGTAGATGACAGATTGATATGAAAACCATCAATCCAGAGTATTCCAGAGTAATCCAGAGAAGTAAATATTAAAAAAATATCAATGATAAATGTTTTTTGGGAGGCTCCTTCGTAGGCTAATACATTTTGAGAAAGTCACCTCGTTGGTTGCTTCATAATGAGTAGAATGTTTTATAATCTTTTGTTAAATTATTCATTAGCTCGTAATACTTACATCTCTCCTCAGAAACTCCGTAATATATAGGACATTTTATTTTCATTATACACTCGTTATGTTATGTTTGTGTTTTTAAATGAGTGGGGAAATATATTATGTTGACGGAGGAATCGGGGTTTTGAAATTACCAACTTACTCGGATGAGGAGATATTATTGAATGAATGGACTGAAGTGGGAAAATAAGTGAACAGTGAATTCTACTGCAAAATTGTCAAAATATGTTTGCGAAAGCAAGTATTTATCCGTTGCTTTCCGATTTATTTATTATGCTTGCATTGTAGTTTTTGAAAAGAAATGTAGATTATCACAAATTCTGTTGCTATAATAATATGCATTCCTGCGATATAAATATGCATTTGTTGCTGTAAGTTTTTTGTACTAATTGTACAAACTTTTTAGGGTCTACGCATTTCATAATTGTGCTTCCCGCCGTAACTACTTTGATTACTCAACATGCAAAGGATCAAGGCACAGTAATTAGTAACCGACGAGACGGCGTACCGGACGCATTGCGTCAGTTAGGTGCAAGACGAAGAAAAAATCACTCCCACAGAATACGAAATGGAAATTTCACTAATAAGAGTATATACTCGTAGTTCGAACGTAAAATACAGAGAAACTGAAGGAAATGTTCTTGAGGTAAAAAAAAAATAGTCGGCCTTCAGACATTTATATTAACATATGTGTGTGATATGTTCTGAATTAACTGTTTTAATAAACGTATTTGAAATACGATGTTTCGAAATATTTAAAACACATACACATCTGTACAAATTAGGATTAGTAAAATTTGACTTTTATCAATTTACTGTTGATATGATTCTACATCGGCTTCATTTGAATAATTACCAACGTTTTTAGAGGACAAGGAAAAAGCTGAGTTATCCGGGGATCTGGAGAAATGAGGTGCAGACGTGATGTTATATTTTATTTCCGACCCGTGCGCTAAATACAATCCCATTAATGTCGCAGAGGTGGTGAGGACAGAGCAGGAAAATGTCCTGGTGGGACGGGATTCGTTGTGGTGAACAGGAAAAAAGAACGCCCGCCCAGGACTAGTTTACGTTCGTTTTATATGGTCTTTCAACAGAGTAACAAAGGAAATATGGGAGGAATCGTGTTATTCTTACGGTTTTACGGCCCTGTATGCCCCACACACGATGAAGGATTCTGGTCATTATCTTGGCATCTTTGGTGGAGCATTTATTCTCGACCATCTGCGATACGAATTGCAAAAGACAGTCTAATTATCGTGTGTAATAAGACTATAATTTTGGATAATGCCGGTTTTATTTTTTTAGCAACATTTATTTAATGTAATTTATGCTTACATTACCAAGTAATTTGAATGAAATTAAATTTGGGCTAAATCAATAATCGTTTATTTGCTAGTTCTGTATCCTTTTAACTATTTCCATCCGGTTGTATTAACGAACGTCAATGACACCGTTTCATGCCGATTTTTTTTATATTATGAGAAAAAATGCATTTAGGTTTTCTTTCAATTTATTCCTGATGTGTCATATTTCCGGGGCCGACAGGGAAACACCCACGATCGCCCATTGGCTCTCGCCTCCATTCAGCTCGAAGAAAACATAAGGTGACCGGAATAATAAATAGTAATGGAAAATATTGGCGCCTTCCCGTCGATTGGCCAGTTCCCAATCAACAGTGCCAAACTCAATTCCAACGGCATTGCGATGGTGTTTGTGATAACAGCATTGGGATAAATGCCTATCGCGTGTTGGGTACCGTTCTCTTGAAAGAACTTCCGAGTATTTTCCAGAACATTATTACGAGACTTCGAATAGAGGATAGCTAACTTCAGCATGATGTTTGTTACAGACGTGTAAATAAAATTAAATATCTGTAAAATAAATTGTCTCGTTGAATTAAATCATTGTAGGCGACCTGAGCATCGCATAGATTTTCAGTGAAATATAATGAACTCACAAAATTTATAATGGAGAATAGCAATAAATATTAAATTTGGTATCATTAAACTAAGAATGTGTTTTTAATGTATTTGGTAGGATGCGGAATTGAATGAAAACCAGTAAAGACAGTTTCAAAAAGTGAACAAAATTTGGTATTGGATTACTGGTATTAATTTTGTGGCCCAGTTAATATGTTATTTTAAATTTGAGGATATTTCCAAGAACGAATAGAGAACGGATCATACAATGGCTTGTAAAATATTCGATATTAACTGAATAATTGGATATTTATTTTATTATTAGCATTCTTTTATTTTTTGTTTATTGGTAATAAAAAATACGCAAAAACTATGTATTAAGAATGGAGGGAAAACAATCTTCACTTTCTTTCCCCAGAATGTCTACGTATTCGTTTTTACTGAACATAATTGTATTTTGAATAAAGGTAGTAACGAGTGTGGTTGGCAGCATTTGATAACCAGTTACATTCCTTCCTTGGGAACAGTAGCTATTAGTGTCTACAAACCAACTACGGATTTGGTATTGTTGCACTGCTAACGAAATCGCTAAATCCCCATTCCGCTCCCATCCACTACATGTTCCAAAGATTCCAATACCAGAGTCGGTGTGGTCTAATATGGCACGGTGAATGAAATTGAAGCTCAGGCGATAATAGTGGTATGATACGAATGATGACGGAGCAAGCCCCTGAACGTCTACTACCATCTGCGGCGCGCACCGATCCTTCTCGATTTGCAAACGAGGCCGGCCGCTGCTCATTGCGTGCGGCGGCGCCGCGCCCCGCCTCAGCCGCTGGGGAATTCCCGCGAGGCTGCCCCTGGCTGAGGCCCCGGGACGTTCGGTTGCGACTGCCCGAATATGAGTGGCAAAGCGGCATCCCAGCCGAACCTCCTCCTCGCCATGGCCACCTCCGCCGCCGCCCCAAACTGCATCAAGTCTCCGCCACCGTCCTCCTCCCTGCTACGCCGCCGCCGCCGCCCCGTCACCATCGCCGTCCCCACCGCCCGTGCTCCCCCCCCTCACCCCCGCCCCACAACCTGCACAACCAGCCTCCTCCTCCTCCTCCCTCGGCTCCGCCCGCGCGCCCCGTGCCCCGTCGCGGCCCGCGTTCACCGGCAAGCCGTAAATTCTGGCGGCGAAGGCCTGCGCGGCGGGCGCCTCGCGGAGATAAGGCGCATCTCCGCGCGCACAGCCGGCAAGCAGCATAGGCGCGCGGGAGGGGGGGAGGACCACGGCCCGTCCGCCTAGTTCCGGCGGCGGGGCGCGTCGCCCACTGGGCCACGGAGACAGCGGAAGGCCGGCGGGCGACGCGCGTCATCACGAAATATTCTATGACGTTCTACCTTCTCTTGCTTTTCTTTACTTTCTTTTTTTATATTTCCGGCTTACGTCCCTCTCCTTCTCCTCTCTCATCTCCTGCCCTGTTCGTCCTCCTCTTCCTTTTCCTCCTTCTCCTTTCTTTGTTTCGTGTTATATTTAAACAATAAAATTAGTTTGCATGAGTTACACCATTTAAAAAAGGTACAAATTGCACTTTGCTGTAAGAAAAGTCAACGCATCAATATCACTGGTGTCTCTGGATAAGGCGGCGCAAATTAATTTTCCAAATTTTGTTTCGCTTGATACGAGCGTCGGAATACCGTCGGACCTTTTCATTATTTTTAATATTAAATTTTTTTATTTCGTGTTTGCGCAAATTTTTAATTGTACATTTTAATATGAATCTAATTGTCAACCATTATTTTTTTTATAGCTACTACTTTCTCGAATTTCTCTGAGTTTATTATGTCTACACAGCTTAGCGACGTAATTGCCCAACGCTAGTGAGGCAGGCAAAAACCTACCGAGAAAGTCAAGAGTGATTGAACTGTGAAAATGTGCTGGGAAGAGCACACGAAGAACGATGGAGGTGACAAGCAGATAAGATGGTCTGAAAGTACCTGGCCTACCAGGAGCACAGATTCGCGCAACTTCTGGTTCTTATACTCATCTTTAGTGTTTTTAATATCTGATGACTATTTAATTTCATTTACCTGTAATCGGATTCTACCAGAGCTTATTTATCAATATACCTGAAAGCAAAGCCTCGAACCTCGGCATGTTCCACCATACTCGGTTGGTATTAGTGGAAGATTAAGTATTTGGTTACTCTAGCTACTTATTAATAGTGAGCGTAGCAGAATAGCGATTTAATTACATTCATTCCAGACTAACTTCATTTTAACAGCCCTATAGGCACGTTTACATAATACAGCTGGTACCCTTATGTCTTCATCACTTATTGTTGGGCGAAACAATATGTTTCCGACAAAGTCACGCTAACGAGTTTCTCACTCCGTGCTTCAAATACAGTCGCTCACTTTCAATAATCTCTTCGTTAACAAACTGTTGTCCATCCCGGCATCGTGCCACCGTCACAATGCTCGACAAGGCGATACTGCGCAAAGGGGCACGCGAAGTTGCGAACAACCTCCCGCCGCAACCGACTCGGCATCGCACCCATACGCCGCGTGCAAAGTAGACCAGTGCGTCCCGCGTGGAAGCGCGCGGCAGTAGTCAACGTTCGGAGGATGCGCGGGGGGGAGCGCGAGCGGGCGGGGGAGCGGCGCGGATTACGACGGTTGCGAACTTTACAGGCGGCAACGATCCACTTGCGCGAACGGGCCATGGAACAAGCGAGTGTGGCTGCGACGAAGCATCAGAATGGTGCGCCGAGAGCGTACGCCGCAAGGAGGGATGCGGTACCTTGAGGGATGGCAACAGGGCGGAGGGCGGGGTGAGGAAGAGGCTGTCGAAGGGAAGCGGAGGACGCGGGAAGCGTGGCACGGAGAGGACGTGCGAAGTGAAGGCAAGTTGGGTCGGGAGGAAGCAGACGCGGAAGCGTGTGCGGAGCGCAGGGCGGGAGGGGTGGGGGCTCGGCCGCGCCCGTCGAAACAGGTAAAGTGATAGCCGTGGCGCGTCAGCTGCGGGAATCTGCGGACGGATCGACGGGGCGCGGCGGCCGGGTGCTCGTGGGGCGTTGCCCCCGGTGCCTGCCACCGCCGACCGCCCGGACCCCTCGCTTCCACCTCTGCTGTAGCCCCCCGCGGCGGTCGACGCCGCCGCGGCCGAGCAACGGGCGTGCTGCTTTTAGGTCTGGTTAAGGTTTAAGGCGGCCCCTGGACCTGAAAATTTTCGCTAGTGGAGCTCTCGTTGAATTAATAATACTTCCCTCTAATTACGTGGACAAAATAACATGAAAATGACGAAGGAAAATATAATTTGGTGCTTTGAGACAATCATTCCTTTCCGTACACTATGGAACAAGACTTAACTCAGTACATGTCTGTTTAATTGAACTTCTGGTTTCATCTAGAGCTCAAATCGCTACACGGTGAGGAACGTTCTTTATCGCACATACTAATACCTCAAGAAGACGAAATCAAGTTGTGAAAACACATTTTATCCGATTGTTAATCGGATAACGAAAAAATTGGAAAAATTAAGGCTAGTGGAACAATCCAGAGTCTACCAAAAACGCGTTGATCCAAGAGGGGCAAATAGAATTGGAGTGAGAAAAATTTATAAGTAAAATAGTCAAATATTAGGCTTTGAACTAAAAAAGAGAAGAGAAATGAACAAAATATGGAATGTGAAGGATAGGAAAAACAATTAGGAACCAAAGAATGAAGAAAAATAATTATAAAAAAGGAGAAGAAAATGATTGACGACTAAAAGATTGGAACAGGATCTGGAAAGAAAAAGCACGCCAAAAATAGAATGAGGAAAGAAGAGTCATTCGTGATTAAAAGGACTTGTGGACCACCAGAAGGGGCGGAAGATGGGCGAAGCGAGCGAGCAGATGGCCGAGTGCTGTCTGCCACGGCGGGCCCGGCGTGCAATCGCTCTCGCAGTGGGTTAGCGGACGGAGGGAATCCGTCGCGCCGCGCCTCGTTAACCTGCACCGCCCGAGCCGAAGCGCCCTCTAGTCGCCCTGGACTCGAGCCTGCCTCGGCGATCAGATACAGAGCTTCCTCGCTCACGGCCGCCGCGGGCGTCGCCCGCGTCCGGCTCGCACACTCGCCTATGCATCGACTAGGCGCTACGCCACTCGGAGAAGTCGCGCTCCGCCGCCGCAACCCGCCGCCCCTCTCGGGGACCCCGCTCACGACACGATTCGTTCCGGGCAAGGTCCGCCCCCGTCCCCCTGCCCTCCTCCCGCGCTCGGAACTTTACGTAAACCAGGCGCCCCTGTGCCGCGGAAAGAGGGGGGGGGGTCGGTGTTTCTAATCATAGGTGCGCGCGCAGCTTGACGCCGTAATGAGGGCCCACCCCGTTCTGTGCCCACTCGTCGAGAAATCAAATATTTAATTCCTCAAAGAAGCCAGAACCTCGAGTGGATTACACCTGTTTGTTAAAACTATAGTAAAATTAACAATATTATGTTTTAGATTTAGATTTAAAGAGATTCTACATATTATTCACATTCTTGACTAAATTCATAGAATGAAAGGCCACGATTCCGTAAAATGCTGTGACCGTGAAGTGTGTTGTACGAAAATATTTTCCCACACTTTATATTGTTTAAAATAATTGCGCTGAAACTCAGATGAAAATTATCAATATTGATGATTTAGAATTACTACTTTCGATTTATTTTCTGTAAAGGTAAAACTGACAAATAAATTTTAAAATATATTTTTTTCTACTTTTGCTTTAATGTAAATAGTATTAAAGAGCAAATAATGTGTTTTGTTCGCTTTTACGTAATGTCATTCAAAGAAAAATAATTGATTTTCCTTACATTCAGATTTATCTGGTGTTTTTACAATCATGACAGAATTGAAAAGATAGTAATCACCTGTCTTGTGATGTGGAAATGGTGTTTAATTTACTTTTGCTCCAAGAAACCTTGCTTGTATAGATTGTTATTGCGTTAGAAACAAATCTCTCCGTATATTGTTACAGTACCTCTACCCAAAAGACCTGAGACGTTGTAGAGCTATCCAAATGCTGATGTAAATCTTGAATGCATTAAGGACCATCAAGTAGGAACTGAATCCCACATTCGGTGTAGTTACGTCCATCTTGGAATTAAACTGGTCACTAATTAGACATTAAATGTGTGCCTCTCCGCTCCCTCTGTCTGAACAAGACACTTGAGTGACAGTGTAGAGGCGGTAAAAGTACAGACGGCGAGGATAAGCCTCTTGTGAACAACATGTTCTGTGTTATCAAGTATACGAACTTGAGCAGGAAAGAAAGCAATAGAATTTACAGCTACAGATTGCTTCGAATAGATGTCTAGCTCGGAGCCATAGTACGTCAGTTTCGTAGCCTCGGTGAACTGCCGACTTGACTGCGAACAAACTAGTCTTCAAATTATAGTCCGGCGACATGTTATCTTAAGTGGAAGAGATTTTCAACTTTCCTCCTCAATGACACCCGCCTTCTATTTCTTCGTAAATGTCTTCTTTTCGGAATTTGCGCATGTTTCTTTTCCAATTGCTCATTTAGTCAGAATGACAGAGGGTATATCGAACTATATATTTTCTGCCAGTTCAACTAATTTGAGATATTTGCGGGTGGTAGACATAGAGAGAAACACCTGCGGTAAAATAAGCAATTTAAAGCTGCTGAACAAAACGTGTGATGAAATTTATCAATACAATTTTCCATATTGCTTTTCTTGCTTTCATCAGTATTATCACCTTACATCTACTTTAACGGTTCTGATAATATCGCACTAAGGCCTATTTAACAATGCGAACGTGTTCCCGGTAATCGATCACTTCGGCGATTTCCGACAGGTACTACATGTTCGCCGCCGCCGCTGCCGTCACCTCCCCATCACGACACCGTACCACTGGTCCAGCCTCAATGGCAAAGCACTGCGTACTGTCAGCACCTAAATAAATTGAGATGTATTATCATTCATTTACTTAAATTAATGCTAAAAATATCATTCTTGTTGCCATTTTACTTTTGGTATTTAAAAGGATTGTCCCATCGCAGTATGCCCTGAAAAGTAGTATAAAATACCTGCGGCTGTTGTCGGTGCAGAATAATGCCACTTATGGTTACTTGGCAGGAACGTTTAGCTGTCCCTTCAGTTGCTGTAAGCTTTCGTACAATTGTGCCTTGACGTTTCTTGCCTTTACTCATGCTCGGGAATCGAACACCAGGCGCTCGCGTTGTGCGGTAGAGCTGTCTTCTTCTCCGCCGCCGCCCCCGCCACAGTCCGTTCGCACTTCTCGTGCCTTAAAGACGGAGAAGGGCGCACTCTCGCTACTAATAAAATATAAACTAAATAGATTAATGAAAGACTTAAATTAGTGGTAAAACTGCCATGCATATGCACATTGTACGTCGAGTGAAAGAGGTTCTAATAAATTTGAAATAAATGTCGCATCTGCCATGTCTTATTGTGCTGCAGAGGAAGATCATCGTTCTTCCAGCTACGATCTACCATCACCAGCCTTCTACGCGGACGTCACATTTCTTGCCCTCGCTCATCCTCGGGAGTCGAACCCCAGACGTTCGCAGTGAGCGGCGGTGATGTCCTCCACCGCCGCCACCGCCGCGGTCCGTTCCCACCGCCCCCGCCTTAATGACGAGGAAGCGCGCGACGGGGCGGCGTGTGCAGCCCGGCACTCGCATTACTCCGGGCAGGCGGCCCGCGCAGATAGTCGGCGCGGTAATGTTCCGTGAGCGGGGGGGAGGGGGTGGGGGGCTCATGTCGGCCAAAGGGGAGATCCTCGCGCCAGGCGCCCAGATGCCTCGCCGTTCTCAGGAGCCCTCGCCCCCCCTCGCGGGTACAAATGGCCCCTAATGGACGAAGGCGCTCGCGTGCGTGCGTGCGTGCGTGCGAACTTCCGACGGTGCGGGCGCGCATCCAGAAACTGCTTAAAGAGAACGGCCTAAGGGGGAGGCTGTACACGGTCAAGCTAGACTTGACACACCTGCCCCGTGCTATTCGTGAAACTGTCCCGATTCATTGGGCGAAGAATGGTAGCAGCGGCGACATTATTAGAACCTGCGCGACGTAGCCGGGTCGCACCTGGCTCTTCCATACACCAGCAAGCGGAGTTCACGAGCCTGGTTCGCTCGTGAAAGTGTACTCGCCTCATCGTGTCTGTGTCGCCACTGCTGCCTCCTTCATTTTGGGTACAGTGGAGCAAGTTGTGGTGGTGACAGATATCCATTTTGCGATAGTCAGGGTCACTTGTGTGTGGGCCACTTAACAAATCCAGAAGATGTCATAAAAAGCTCCAGTGGTTTTAATATTTAAACTCGTGTTTCATTAAATATAGCTTTACGATTTAGAAGACAGCATATTCTTTACTTAGACCTAAACTAATATGTATTTGCAAAATGTCTTACATTTCAAAACAAATCATGCCATAATTTGGAGGTTCACGGTATCATTACAATCACTACCAAATAGTCATACATCGACTTTCTTTTTTCTGATTAATATATTAACGCACATCTTCATATCCCGGAATTTATGTAATGAATTGATTGGCAGTTGTTAATGAAAAAGTGATAAATGAACATATATCAATCGTAATGTCGCACCCCTAGTGTAACAGGGCCAGAACTCTAAAATCACTCATTTCGCAGGAGAGCCTTCGGACGTTTTCTCGAGTGCATATAAAAAAGGAAATTGAATTTCAATTGAATTACTATTACTTGGCCATTTATGAAACTAAAAAAATGGCAGTGTTGCATATCACGTAATGGAAAACGAAGGATCTAACAATGGGAGCATTTTGAATTCCAATTTTTCGGAGATGTTACCCTCTTGCATTAAGAGTGGGATATGATAAGTAGGCGATACCATCCTATGAAACTGCATTGTCTTCCACGAATTCCTGATGGATAGGTCGAGGATATTGAATCTCTGGTCTAGTGGTAAAACGCGAGGACTCTTATCACCTCACCATTGGGTCTCCGCTATTCTCGACAAATCACGTGTGTCTCATGACCGTGCGTCTAACCATCTCACGCGTCACCTGTTTCTTTCCACACCACGCCAGCCACGCACCAACCCGTTTCTCTCCCCTTTCTCCTTCTCCCTTTCTGTGCGCGGCCCGTTGGGCACGTGGGTCTTCGCGAAGTTGTGAGAAGAGGTGCAGCGGCGGCCCGGCGGTGTCTGCCAGCGCCTCCCGCCGCCCGGGGGCTCTGATTGCTTCATTAGCCGCTCTCGGAGGACGCCCCCTCTCAACCTCCGCCTCCTCCGACCCCTTCCCGTACCCCTTCCCTCGGCGCTCATTTTGTAAATTTTATTGGGACGTGGCACCGCGCCAGACCCCGGGCCAGACACAACGGGCGACGGCGTCGGGCTCTAGAGGAACCGCCAACCGGAACGGAACCACTATTTCTGTCGTTGGAGATAAACGGCGAGTTAACTCGCCGATTGAGTAGAAGGCCTTGGTCGTTTCTGTGCTTTTTCGCCACTGCTTATGGGGAGTCTTCCACAAAAATGTTTGCTGGTGAATGTTGAGCGAAATGTACTTCTCTTAATTATCTTTTAACATTTGCATACAATGAAATCTTCCCAATTTCGTCTTTTGCATATGCTCTGCGAGATACTCACTATTTTTCCTGATCTCAACGTGTTATTGTTATCTTTGATTTTTAATCGTAACATTTAAATGTTTTATTGATCAGACAAAAAAACATTTCTAAAAACTCGTTTCTTTGCAAACTCTACATTTTTTACATGAATATTTTATCGTACGTCGTATCTCACTGTAGTAAAGAATTACGAAGTATTCGCATCATCAGAATAATTTTCGAATTAAGTTTACGCTCATTTCTGAAAATTAGAGATTCCTCCTCCTAAATTATACTCATTATTCCTTCTCGTAACGACGAATATGTTTCATTAGTGAGCTCGCGCCTGCTTTGAGTATCGAAATTAAAGTTGAAATTATAAAATACGAACGTAAGAAGGAAATGATGACTCTGAAATACCGCAAATGTAATTCTGTTACAAGTAAAAAAAAAACAAAACAGAATTTAGATATCAAATAAAGGCTACCGGTTCGAGTACGCTGTAAGGACGAAAACAATAATAATAATAATAATAATAATAATAATAATAATAATAATAATAATAATAATAATGGTAGTAAGCAAAAGTATGATACCAATAATTGGAAACAAAATACTAAGTTATAATCCCTACCTATGGAATAGTACTTGAGTTTCAGCAGTAAAAAAATATAAACACCTTCAATGTAATTAATTTTACCATAAAAATTGCGTTAAACAAACCAAGTTCAATGATCCAGAGAAAATAATGATGATAATACTGATAATAATTATCATCTAAATGCATAGTGAGAAAAATTGATGATACCGGAGTGTACAGGAATGTCGTTAAAAACACACTGTCCGCCCGGGAAATTGAATTTGGAATGAAGAAATCCATTGCCCAGGCGGTCGGCAGGCTTAAAACGCCTGGCCCCCTCGTGCAGGGCGCGAGCGGCTGCATCGAAAGGGTGCCGCACCTGCTGCCGCCGCCGCCGCCGCCTCCGCCGCCTCACGCAGGTGGCACGCTCGGGTTGACCCCGCAGCAGTCGGAGGGCACCGCGACCCCCCTGCTGATGCCCCCTTCCCTTCCGCCACCAGCTTTCCTTGTCACGCTCGGCGCCTCACCCTTTCGTGGTCATCAACGGAGGCACTCCAATGGATAAAATTTGCATCTTTTTTTAATGCAAATTTATTTTTTAAATAATTAAACACTTCTACGGTTGAAAATTTTAACATTCAAATTTACAACTGTGGCTTCTGCAAACGCCCGGTTAAGGTTTTAAAATGAATGGTGTTCTCGAAATATTAAATGTGTTGAAAATTAAAAATATTTTAGTGTGGCTGTATTTCTGGATGACCCATTCAAATGTATTATCACGTATTTATCGTATAATTTTTTATCATTATCAATAATCATACACAATTATCGATATATTATCATAATCTACGCGTAATGGTGGTAGGGATTTAAAAAATGAATATAAGCATATTATTCAATTTATTTTGTTTAATATGTTTTCTAGCGTAAATTGTTTTGTATTACCGGGAACAGTGTTGAGTTGCAAAAGCAATGCATTCTAAATGTAGAATTAATGGACTCACTCTATCATTTAATTTAGGGCGCTTGACATAGGTAATAAAACTCCATTAACGAGAAATTTGCCGCATATTATTTGGGCAGCAGCTTTAAGGTAGGGGTTTTGAGAACTTCTTTCATGGCGCATAAAACTCACCGAATCACTTTTTAGAAACCTAATCGCCGAATACATTCCCTCTCGAGGAGGACATTTCTCCGTGCACCCCATCCGCCACCCTTCCGTCCCCCTTAATGTCTGCGCGCGACAAGAGCGTGCCCGCCGCGGAGGGGGTGTCGGGGTCGCGTGCCCCTCGAGGGGCCGCGAAGGGGGCGATCGGCGGCGAAGACGTGCATCGAGGACAGGAAGGAAGCGGCGAAGGGGTTGGGACCCTGCGGGGGTCCGCGGTCGACCCCCCTCCCTCCGGTTGCCACGTGCTGTGGGAGGGGCGGTCCGCGGGGAATCCCTTTTCGCCCAACCCGGCGCTCGCCGGGGCTCCGCGCTGGCTTCTCCGAATTCTGGAGCACTCGGTATCTCGTTTGCCCGGGGATTAATTAAGAATAAACAACCTTGCATACATAAGAATGCCGAGCCGGATAATTTTAATATAATTATTCCCACCGCTCGTTTTTTTGCCGGCAGCAGCCAAGATTGTGAGTACAGCCGCGCGCGCGCGCGCGTGTGTGGGTTTCCTAATTTGTGTGTCATCTCAATTAGAGACATTAAAATGTGCTTAAGCGCGATCCGATGGGTATCTCGCGTTATCTCAGGCGTCTGTCATTACCCGTGATGCTCCGTGGAGCGGCC
>BOPP01000098.1:2647257-2671433 GCA_017312745.1 Gryllus bimaculatus
CGGCGCAGGCGGCGACGAGGGCGATGGCGGAGCCCGGCACGGGACGGGCGGTGCTTCAAACCACGACACTTGCACTCGTAAAGGCACGGGCAGATCCAGAGACAAATTTTGGGAGGGGAAATTAAAAATGTTGTGCTGGAATATATCATTTTACAGATGTTACAATGCCGCAGGCTGCATTCAGCTCAAGCCTGCTCGGCTTGCTTAACTATTTCATTTTTGCTGAAAATGAAATCCCGATATTTCCTGGAAAACCAATTTACTGTCCAGATGAAAAACAATGCACCGTCTCATAATTTGCTCAACGGAGCGAATATGCAATAAATAAACAAAATATGTTGATCGCGATGAGTTGGTTTTATATTACGGATTTAAATGCGTAAGATAGTAAATAAAGTTATAGAAAGAAACAACCCCATGAATAAAATGTTCAACGAAAACTGAAATTAATTTACTTCTTTAAAAAAGTATGTTTTGTGGTCGTGTTATAACTAAATAAAAATAAGCAAAGAATTTGTGCAAATAGGTAGTTAACATGTTTTTATTGAATAGAACAAGCATTATTTATTATTATCTGAGAGGTTAGGCAAAAAAGCAGTAAATGGCTGTGTGTGTGACATGTACTGATTGCTATCAGGAGTGCTCCGTGCGGGCATTGATGGGTCAGGTTGCGATGGCGGCGGTGCCCAGGCAGGTTTCCTGATCTCAATTTCGCACGAGGCTCCGTGGACGAAAAAATGGCGACTTTCTCGCAAATGACACCTTCTCCCACAGGCTCCAAGCACACGCTGTGTGGCGCCTTGTTTTATTTTTATTACGTCGCCCGCCCGCCCTGGGAAAGACCTGTTTGTTTTTCGGCCGCACGAGATAGAAGCGAGGTGTACGTCCCTGGTTGTCGTTCGACGTTGACGTCTCGTCTGCTGAAATGCCCTGGCGGAGCGTCTCACCCGTTGCGGCGTAATGCGCGACGATACCGTCGTTTTGCGGAATCGTTAGCTTTATCGGTTCGGGTTCGTTTAAAATCGTTTATTAGAAGGAGGCGCGCCGTGATATATCAGCGGTGAACTTTCCTCAGACTTGCGTTTGCGTACCTGAATAGCTGTAGACTCAAACGTGTCTGAAGTGAACATCCCTATTCTTTAGTACACTTAAGTATTTCTTAAATTCCTTCTTTCCCATCCGCCCAGTATTTAAACAAGAGCAGACATCCTATTAGCAGATGCCACACATTTATACATGTTGTTTTCCTCCAAAACTGGAAAACTCGTGAGTTAAAAGTATCATAATTTAAAAATGACTAATCTAACGATCTCTCCTCACAAAGAATCTTAGAAATTCATTTCGTTATCAATACTTTTAAAAATGACAGCGGTACCGTTACAGATTGTTAGCTGATAGCAAATCATATCTCAATTCATTTTCCGGGTGGTTAGGGGATTCAACGTTTTTTAACATTTTTCGTAAAAAATCTTGTTGTTCAAGTGATGTTTAACATTAACATGTAAGTCGCGAAGTTCAAGGCGTGCACTCAAGAAACTAGTGTGGCGTCGCATTATTAATTAACGTGAAATTAACTTTGTTGACTAAGACAGGTTTTCTCAGATGTGATCTCAATGAATATCTTCATTACTTGTTGGGGTAGGATGGATTCAATGGTTGACTGCCAACCTCGTTTCGTTCAAGCAAACAAAGTCCTTCCATATGCATTTGCTAGCGCCAGCACGCACGCCACTACTATGTACGTAGCAGATGCACCAGTTTCTCGTGTAATTCAGGCTAACGTTGCGTGACATGCACTGTTTTCTTAGCACAAATGTGAAGGTACTTAACGCTAAAGAAACAAGTTACTGCAATAGTATATGATGGGTCGTAGTCGAAACTGCCCAAGTGAATAATACTTTCTGCATGAATCTCAGCATTGTTTCCTGTTTGATCGGAGAAAAACTTGCCTTCTAAGATATTAAACATAACAGTCTAATTGCCTTTAAGGCATTTAACTTCTAGATTCTGCATGCTGTTCGTAAATTCCTTAGTCGGAAAATGTGTACGTTAATTTTAATTTGTAACCTTGAAATCAGTTTTTAGACTTTGTATTGAAAAACAAACAAGCAAAAAAATGTTAAGGATAAACAAAATTGAAATGATCCTTCATTAATTATATTCTGGTTAATGTGTCTCTTGTTTTCAAATGTTTTAAAAAAATGACTGTCTAAAACATTGTGGTAAAAAAATAAACGGAGTGCGCAATACCCTTCCAAATGGGCGTGGCCCATGCACCGCTTCGCGTCGCGTCGCGTCGCGTCGCGTCGCAACACGTCGTGCCACGGCGCCGCCGCCCCTCCGCGACGCGGCGAGGGTCTCCGGTGCGAACGCGCGAACATGCGAACACGCGAGACCGGGCGCCGCGACGCCCACCCGCTGCGCTTCGTCACGCAACGCCCGACCTGCGCGCCGGTGGGGTGGGCGCCGATGTTTCCCGCCGGGGTCGCTATCTACCCCCTGCAGGTCGATGCGATGTTAAAGGTGGCCAGTGATTATTAAGGGGGCGGTTGGGAAGTCGATGGTCGAATATGCACCGAGAAATGATCTGTGGAATGATCCTATTGATTACAGAAAATAAAAAAATATTATTTTATTAATTGATATTAATTGTTTTTATATGCAAAGGTTCAGAATATCTAATGATACTTGTGTATGTTTAAAATAATAAATAATTTTGCGGAAAGGAAATCTCCAAAATTAAATCCGTACTCTGTAGTTCTCCTGAGAGCGTTTTCTGATTACATGCATTCTCATGTCATTATACTATTCATAATACTGATAAGGGTTTTTAACTGGGTATATCTTCCGTAATTAAGTCCATATAATAAACTCCATAAAATATAGATTTGTGTGCATTATATTTCAGTCATAGTGTTGACTGGCTTCTGATTTATCTTAATTTCTTGCTTTAATGGAATTACAAATAACATTTGTGTATACTTTATAATATCGTGAATGTGTACAATAAGATAATAATGTGGGATAAAGCAGATATATGATCTCAGATAACCATATGCAATTAATTTCTACATGCCAAAAAAACAAACTGCAAAGAATCGCTTTTTTCTTAATACTGATTTATCTTTCCCTGGGAATAATTTCATCCTTAATCGTGGTGCTTATTGTTTGTTCCATAATCTTCAAGGTTAACGGAATTTCATGGGAAAGCCTCCATTGTTCAACGTCTTTCAAAGCTGAGTATCTGAAACTAAGATACAGATTTCCCTTCACGTGTACCTTACAAAACGCGGCTATGCTCACTGCCGGTTTAAGCAAATCCACGTTCGCCGTTATTCCACCATGAAAAGCGGTGTTCTCCGTCGCCACTGCCACTCCATCCCATCAGTATTCAGCCGCCCTCGATACAATACCGTCTGAGCTATCTTTACTTTTTACCTCCCGATCCTCATCCGTGTACCGACACGGCGGTATCCTCCCTCAAGTCTGGAAGCCGCGGGCGAAAGTGGGCGCGAGTGGCGGTGGACGGGCGGTCGTATTGTGACGGCGTGCGCGTGTTTGCACAGAATTCCTCGTAGGAGTATCGCGTTGTTCTTTGATTCGTCGCAACTGAAACGATGCTTTGAAACCACGCGTTCCATTCCCGAAACAAAGCGCTCGCTTCGGTCGACCCTGGACGCGCAGGCATTCATGACGTGCGCGCCTGCGTTTCAAAGTACACACCCCTGAGGCGCGCTTAACCCCCCCACCCCCACCCGCAAGGTGGGTGGGGCTTTTGGGGGACGAGGTTGAGGAAGCGGCGGGATGGGGATGGAGAGTGGAAGGGAGATGACTGGGGATGCGTTCCGTCGGCGGGGAAAAGCTCGTCGCCGCGCCGCCGCCGCCCGCCCCCCGGGCGCGCGCGTCGGGAAATCACCTCCTCAGCCGCCTCCGCCTCCGCGTGCGCCTCTGCCGCCGCCGCGGCCATCGCGCGCTGCAGCTGCCCGCTGTTTGCTCTCCGCCAACCCCCCCCCCCCGCGCACCCCCGCGCCCGTCGGGTTGCCACAATGGGGGAGAGCGCTTGAGGTGCGGTCGCGTGCGGGTTTCGCGAAGCCCGGGGTTGAAGTTGTCTAACTGCGAGGGCGACACCGCAGCCGCTAAGCGAGAAAAAGGTCATACTCCTCTTATTTTTGCCTATAAATGGTACAAATTCTCTGTGCCGTTTCGGGAGGTGAAGTAATATTACTGTCCAGATAGAATCAGGGACTTACCGCAGTTTCTTTTACGTTCTGTACTGAAAACGGACGACTACTATGCTCGAATAGTCGGTAATTGTGAAATTTTAAAATATGAATTGCCCTAAAGTAACGTGAATCATGTTAAATGGTCGAAATCTCGCTTATATTGATTCTTGTCACGTGACAGGTTCCTTTAGGTGCTGCCGTACACGATATCAGCTACAGTCAGAGATGGTATTAAGACGTATGTGATTCTTCAGTTCGTCGTGCGGGATGTTGTAGTTGACCCCCGGTGCTGTGCTCACCTACTCCTCCCACTGGATTTCACGGAAGCGTATTTCCGACTTCTGCCGGAAATGTATAGCCGGGGCGGTGGAGCGCGCGGGCGGGCGAGCGGGTGAGCGGACGACCGCGGGTCGCGAGACTCCCGGAAATATGATGGCGCCACTTAACCTTAGCAGCCAATTTTTGTGGAGATTTGATTCCGCCTTCCCCAAGGCGCGCATTCAACGCTTTGGAAATCGAATTTCTGGCTGACTCGACGCTTCCTTGAGTGCTGGAAGTGCGGGACGAGGTTCCCGGAAACCGCACCCGCCCTCGCCGCCCTCACCGTCTTCGCCGGTTTCTTCTGCCGCTTGGCTCTCTGAGTTGTCCTGCCAATACCACCCTCCCGATCGTCACCTCCTTCGCGCCTTCGCGATCTACCATTCTGACCTCATTCGCCGTCATCGCCCTCCCCCCCCCTCGTGACCCCAGGTGACCTCGCCGATCTCACTGCACCTGCAGCATCGTGCCCTCGCCACCCTTGCACCCTCGTTTACCTCGGCGGACTTCCCCGCTTTTCCGTTATCTCTTCCTCTTGCTTATTTCGCCGTTCAGTCACTCATACCGCCTCATTGCTCTTGCCGTCCATCATCTCCTACCTCCATCATCCTCGGTATAGCCCCTGAGACACTCTTGGTTTCTACGCTATTTCTTCATCCTCTTCTGCGTCCTTACCGTTGTCTCCACTGGTACTGGTTGATTCCTTTCATCTCACCCATTCCTATCAGTGTAGCTTCTCATGTAGCACTCGTCCGCTCGCCATGAAGTCTCTTTGCACTTCCTGCTTTCCGTATTTATTTGAACTTTGCCTTTTAAAATATTCATATGATCTTTGTGCACCCTCCTTATCGCATCGCATGTTTGCTATCCTAAGAAATGCAGACACATTCTAATACGCCATATTTACCATCGTACTTGATTTATTAATGTAGACCGCAATGTATACACAACATGCCTACGTAACAGGACGGCGTTTCTATTAAGTGTTACTTTCCTGCTCTGACGGTTACTACGCAGTTAATCGCCTCTTTCGTGTTCGGAAGACCACGTCTTCGTTGCGAAATTTGCGTAGGTAACGTATCATGAAACTTCAGCACCACCTTGTTAACCATTGTCTGAGCCGTCTTCTGCCTGGCGACCTACACGAATTTGGCCTCCTTCTTCCCACTCTAATGCTATTAACGTTATCATCGTTTCCCACGTCCAATCTAGCCCACCATTATTCGCGTTTATTGCGTGACCCGCTTGGCGCCGCGTCATTCGTTCACGCCAGTCTCGTCAAAAGGCGCATCCTTGTACGCGCAAGGGCGGATGCACGGAGGTAGAGCAACTGCGAGAAAACGCCCCTCCGAAAAAGCTCCTGCCGCTAGCGTTTTAAACGAAGAAAAGAGTGCAATTTGAAAACAATCATTGGGTATTTAGTGCAGTGACATATTCGATGATAAATGGAACACGTGTCAGTAATATTAAATGGAGAGATATTATACAAGCAAACTCAGTTTTTCTGAAGAATTTGTTTCCAAGAATTATTTTCTGAATTACAATTTAATTGAAACAAGCAAAGTGTTTTGTTGTTTTTATAATAGCAAAGATGCAGAATAATCATCGTTCTTTGGTCATATTTTAGTAGTGAACATTTTTTTGTGTAAACGAAGGCAGTTGTTGTCCTAAGCTCTCCAAGCCATCAACATTTCTGAAACTAGTTCTTATTTTGCCCAGACAAGCACATGCGTCAAAAATTTTGATTTCGCTTACGGTGCTGCTAAGAAATATTCCAATGATAGAATGTTTATTGTCGCGTGTTACAATACTTACGTAACACCGACAAAAATTATCTCTTGACGTCTGTTTAGCCATCACTTAACATTCTGTATGAGAACCAACAACACGCGAGACTCTCAACCGTCCCCCAACAGACATGAATAGGCGCCGCGCCGCAGCATGAATCACCAAATTGAGTCTACGATCTAATTGTCGTTTATCTTAACCTCGCGCGAATAGCGTCGGGCAGTGTCGCGTTACGTCGCAAAAACACGGAAAGCAGGCGAAGAACAACAACCGACAGCTCGCTGTCGCCGAAGAAGGAAATCCACCACCACCACCACCACCACCGCCGCCACAGGGCATTGTCCGCATCGAGTCGCACAGTGCGCTCTCAGAGGTCTTCCCGGCCGAAGGGAAGGGGCGGGGGAGGGGAGGTGACGGGTCCGCCCGAATTGCACACGTGCGTCATTTGACGTGGGAAGACGGCGCAGAGACAGCCACGCCCTCGGTTTGCGATTCGAATGCGCGGGAGGAGGCGCTGGCAACGCTCGGCGCGGCGGCGCGTGTGAACTATCGGCGTCATTAGCGTGGGCCCGCGCTTGCGCCCCCTGCTCGCGCCTGCGGACGCGGTGTCGGCGAGGGGGGCTGTGGCGGTGGCGGAGGGGGCAGGAGCGATGGTGGTGGTGATGGCGTGCGGCGTGCGCCCACATGAAACGTTCCGCCGGTGGCGGCGGCGGCGGGCGCGAAGCCGCTTCTCCGCGCCGCGCGCGAGATCCGCGCGCCAGATAGACGCGCGCGCTCGTCTTCCGGAATTCTCACGCCGCCGCGCCACCCGGGGATTAAGCCGCTTCCTCTGCTCTTCTTCGCCCCGCTCGCCCGTCTGCCGCCCCCCCCCCTTCTCGGCCCCTCCACTGGCCGCGGTTTCTGCTTGCGCTCTCCGGCCTGCCTATTCCTCGTCAATGTACGGTGTTTGGTATTTTCATCGGTTTTTTTTCTTGTTTTCTTGTTAATTAATTTTGTTACCGTATTCCTTTCGCCCCCTTTTTCCTCTTTTCGTCTTTCTCCTTCTCACACCTCCCTCCCGCACTCCTACTCGTCCGCCTCGGCTTCCTTCGTATCCCTCCTGATCATCTTATTGAACGCCTTCAGTATCAGTCTCTTTTTCTCTGTTCACTTCCTCTGTAGATTGTTCATGCTACATCTCTTGTTATTTTCTTATCCGCATTCTCTTCATGATATTCTTGTGTGTATTTCCTATTTTGTTGCCTTTCTTCAACTTAATCTGCACTTTTATTATTTCACCCTTTACTTTTCCTATATAGATATTCTTAATGCTTTTTAGTATATATTCTCTTTCTTATTAATGTTTTAACTATGGTCGGTGTCCTTAACAATTTGAGCCCTATTCTTCGGTACCTACTTTATTTATCCTTTCTTCTGCGGCATTCGGCTAAACCGGTACTTTGACAAACTTCAGCGCAATTCCCTTGCGCACCGACGCTGTTCCTCTCTCCCGAATTTCTGTTCTCGGAATCCGCTGGCAATTGCAGTTATTTGCGAAGTGTACTGGAACACGTGAAGTTATATTTGTGCTAATACTCCCTATTCAAATAGAACGTAAAGTTGATTTCTTGTCCCTTCTTGAATGATATGTTCGTGTTTTGGTCCTGATACTTTTTGCATGGGAGACATACTACACACCTGAATTGGCTCGAAAAAATCAACTGCGGGTACAATAAATACATACTTCCATATTACGGTTTTACACATTGAATTGAAGGACTTGAGAGCTGCGGTTAGTTTTTAGATTTCTGTCTTGTGTTTCCAAGAACGCAATATAGTAGGAAACACTTCTACTTTGACTTAGTATTTCAGACAAGTGTGAAATTAAGATAGTTGTTATGCTATCTGACAAGTAGGGCGTAATAAAAAAACTGCACGGTGACATAGAAATATGTCGACAAATGATTAAATCCCTTGTTTGGATTCAGCACACTTCATTAATTAATATACATGACTTTGGTCCTGCCAACGAATTAACTGCCCGGGAGTTTTTACCCTTTTAATTTTTGAAACCGCCTAACAATTATTTATAATAATTAGACCTGCGTAGTAGATTATGTGTCACGACGTGATTGACATTTCCCGTTTCTGGACGTTTATTGGTATCTACTTGTTAAGCCAACAATGGTTGCAAGATGATAACACAATTGTTCATTAATTAATTTGGGAAGTCGGTAGGATTATTTCCACCGTGCGTGTAGTTACTTTTTCCCTGTCGCCATAACTTTTGAAACAATGAACTGATCTTAGAAGAATCCGTGATACTGATACTTTAAGGGTCGGAGTGATGTAGCCTATAAAACGTTGCTTAAAACCAATACGCCAGATTCTAACGAGGAATGTGTGGAAGGCATCTATGACGATTGATTTAATACTTCTTTTAAAATTATTTTTCGGCAACGTCGTACATAGCAGTCGGATTTGTGTGCCTGAATCGAGCGATAATCTGGTTCTAAAGGCAACTAACTTGTTTTAACGAGGCGATACGTGCAGCGGCACGGAGACACACGAATGCGCTGCGCCCGTGGCCCCATTGACACCTGCGCTCCTTCGCCCGGGTGGGGGGTCGCGGTGGGTGCAGCGCGTTCTCCTGGCGCGTCGCGTATTCTTATCGGCTCGTCGGCAAAACAAAGAAGAGCAAAAACCCTTAATTTTTAAGACTCAATTATCTGTTTCTGCTAATTAGGCGCAGCGCCGACCGGCGCGAGAAGATTTAATGAGCGCGTCACAAAAAGTCCTCGCGAGGCCGCCGGGGCGCCGGTGAGGACGCGGCGCAGTGGGGCGTTTTCGCTTTAAAAATGGTCTAAATTTGAAAAATAAATGAATTAGGCAAGAGAATCCAGAGCGATTTTCCCGCTTCCAAAAACGTCAGGGTGTCTTTTCTGTGAATTTTCAGTTGTTTGGTATCTGCAAGCTACTCATGTAACGCCTTGATGACGTTACGAACTTGACACTAAAGTTACCATCGTTCGGAATATATAGACATATAGCCTATATCTTGCGTATATACTGTGTACAAAATTGCGTCCAGTATTGAAAATGTACAGAATTTAAATAACAGTTATTAGTAAGGTGTTGATTAACGTTCTCGCTCTGCACATGTGTCCATTAGCGCATTTCCGACATGGATTGAAGTATTGGGAATTTTCTAGATTAGTATGACTTCGGGCACCAACATTGCCAATGACTTTGAAGTTAATATTCGCAACCAAGCTCTGACGCAACAATTGCCTCAGACTTGCTTAATCATAACTTATGTCGCATCCTGAGTGAGTATAGATGCAATCGTTTAACGGCGGGGTTGACAAAGAATTTAACTTTAATGGGTACGTGCCTTGGTTACGCTACATATCACAAGCATTGCAAAACGTTCAAAGAGCCCCCCCCTCCTAAATACACTCCCTAATCCATGTCTGAATACGTGAACTGGAATTTTGAAACCCAGTGTGATGAGACTCATATCATATGGGTCGGTTTTGTTATATTAATTATAATATAATTTTCATTATTGATTGAATTTGGTCCCCGTTGTACGTGCGCGCGCTATTGTGCGCGGCAGGGAAGGCAGCGAGGGCGGGCGAAAATCGCATCCAAGGAGGCGCGTACGATATTTTTTTCTTCGGTGTGCGTCGTATTTCTTGCGCTGACGTTCGCCGCCGCGTAAGATACGTTTTATAGCGTCCGGCAGCGTTGCGGGGCGAGGAGCCGGGGCTGCGGCGGTGGCAGTGGCGGCAGCGGAGGCGGGGCAGGGCCTGGCGGAGGGGGAAGAGGAAGTGGCGGCGGGCGGGGCGAGCAAAGATTGATGCGCACCGGCGGGAGAATTGGCTGGTGGCGCGGGGTGCGGGGGAGAGTGAATCAATCAACACCCTTTAGCTTTCGACAGGATGAGCACGGTCAACATTCCAGTTTGTTATTTTATGCCGTCAATTGATTTGCTCCGCAGCGTTGAGGGAGGTGTTTTCGATGCAAGGGAAATTGAGATACTGAAAAATAAAATTCAGATATGTGTGATTGAACATTAGGTGTAACCAGATGGAGAAGGAGAAAATGGAATTACATTTGTAATTAAGCGGAAGGGATGAAGCATGTTTCAGGTTTAACAGATGATCGTTTATAAAATTACAGGAGAAATTTTATTTTGCGCAAAGTGAGAGACTATTCCTTCCATTTTAAAGTTAAGAACGAGGATGTCATTTTGTTGAGCAAAATATAGATGTAACATTTTTAAAGACAGCTCTCTTTCTTCATCGGCCACATATAAATCTGTGATCCTAGCGAAAACGTTTCTCCTTTATTGACGACTCTCGTGGCTATTCTCTCGACGTGAAGTAGTTATTAATTTTGTTAGTTAGGATTTTTCACAAATATTGCAAAATAGATGTCCTAAACCGGGGACTCGAGAGGGATCATCCATAATACAGCGGCACGCTATGCCACTGGCAACGTAGGCGAGTCGCCCCCCGCCATCTCCTGCGGCCGCTGGACAAAAGGTAGCGCTCTGGCGCTGCATTGCACAGGCGCCCTAACGCAGGATGCGATCTGGCACGTGAGTCTGTTTCCTTCAGCTACCCTCTTGCTCACGTCGGATCACTCGCTAACGCCCGTCGTCTACGTAATTTCGCTTGAAAGCTTCCTCGTCCAAGTACCCGCCCTGGCGGACTGTGAGGCGTAGACCATGAAATCCCAGGCTGCACAAGGCGGCGGCGTTGACAAACGAAGCGATTGGTCCGGCGCCCGCCAAAGCATTCAATCTTCGTGCGGCTCGTCGAGATCTGGAGGCGGCTCCATCGGCGTCTCCGCCTTCACCGCCGCCGCCGCCGCCACCTCTTCCGTCTTCCGATTTCGCGAATTCCGCTGGGCGCCTTTGAAACCGTAGCCGCCCCCACCCCCGGATTCCGCCTTCGCCTCTGCCAACCTCCCCTCTCCGCCTCCTTGTCGCGCCCGCTGCGCCTCTGAAACGTTATCTGGCGATCCCGTAGCTCACAGGCTCTACCCGGCGGGAAGGTAAATTTAATTAAGGAGAAGCCAATTAAATTCCTCGGAGACGACTTACACGTTCAGATAGAAGAGGAGACCGCCATTACGTCGGAGGTGCTGGCTTCTCCGATTCGGCCCCGCCTTGTTGGAGGTTTCTGGGCTGCCGGCGGGGCGGCGGAAGAGGAGAAGGAGGAGGAGTTGGAGGCGGTGAGATCGAAGTGCTGGCGGAGGTGTGGTGTACATCGCGATGGCGGTTGTTCGAAGATGGCTGTTGTCGTGGGAAAACCCGTCGCCGCCGCCGCCATTACCTCCATCGTCTACCACCTCCGCCACCACTGCCACTGTCAGTACTACTGCCACAGCCACTGCCCTTCCCGCCGTTCCCGCCATCGCTACTTCCACTGTCACCGCCACCGCCACCGCCATGGCCATCGCTACATCACCGCCACCGCCACCTGCGTAACTCTCGAGCGCATTAGCTGTCCTTTTTCCTCATTTACATTGAATAAACAACCGCGCTGAGGGAGATGAAATTTAGCTCAGGTGAGCTTTGTTGCTTAATTAAATATTTCCCTTCATATTTCATGAATAAAATATAATTCCGGGACCCCGTGGGCGGGCGCTTGTGATGAGTCAGAGAGGGGGCGAGGGAGGGCCGACGCGACGCCGTGCCGCGCCGCGCCGCGAGGGCGTGAAGGCCGAGGCGATGTCGGTGATGTCGGCGGCTGCGGCGGTGTTGTCCGGATGTCGGCGGCGACGTTGGGTGATGAGGAGACGTAGGTGATTTATACGGCCCGGGTGACGTCCGCGGCATTATTTGACGATGGTAATTTTAGTGCCTGTAATTTGATATTGATATTCCGCAGATTTGTGCTCTAATGTTCGTTTCGCAATATAAAACCGGACAGCAATGGGACGAATGTATTTTAAAGGAAGATGGCGATATGTAGTTTCTGTCTTGCGTTGTTCGGATATGGGCGGCGTTGGGTGATGTGGGGACGTAGGTGATGAAGATGGCTTGATGAGCGTAGCATTATTGTAACATGCAAATCCGCCGCCCGCGAATCGAAATTTAGATTTGTCGACTAATATTCGTTACGCAATACCGACCAAAATAGGACTTCTTTATTCTTAAAGAATTTTGATGACGTGATTTCGATCTTGCTAGCCCTCGTTTTGTTGTCGGGGCGGAATCTGTGATCTGTGATTGATGACGGGAGCGCATGATGGCGGTGGCGTCGTTGCACTCGATGGCGCCCCGGCGTCGGCGTCTTGGGCGCCGGTGGCGTCTAGGGGCGTGGACGGAAGGCGTCTCCTGCGCGCCGCCACCCGCACGTAATGAAAGCAGTTGCTATGATTGGCGTGTAAATTACTGTCGACGCTGGCGCGTGGCGGGGTGGCCGTACTCCGCGCCGGTAGCGGTTGCGCGCTAGTTGCCGCGCAAAGTGGCGGGCGACTCGGTGGCCGCTGGCACCGCTGATCTCGGGGTGACAGCAAGAGAGATGCGGCGGTGTTGGGGATTGGTGAACACGCAACGGAAAGATTCACTAAACTTGCGTCGTTTCTGAATGTAAATTGCTGTGTGAAACGTAAAAGAAACTGTCTTAGTAGAATTTCTTCGTAGTAAAATTTTTTCAAAATTTCCGATGTAAATTCCCTTGTGTTTTTCCTTATGGAGTTTACAAGTGAATTAGTTAATTGTAATCTTTTTTCGTAATGGTATTTTAATTTATTTTAACTAAAGTATATTTTTCGTCATTCGAATAAACAAAATAACCAGTTCACCGTTTTGTCTCGTAAAAGTAATAATAATTATCCACTAACCATAAAAAACAATAAAGAAGGTGAAGAAAAAGTTACCTTCATTTCGTGATGCGGGCTCATATTTGACAGAAATCGCCGACCGCTATTCAACATCCAGTTATGCTGAGATGAGTGGTCGACGCACGGACAGGTCGGCTCGAGGGACGCGAACCCACGAGGAAAGTGGCGATAGCGACAAGAGGGGCAGGCGGAGGGGGCGTGGCCCAAAGAAAACGTACGGAATGCTTCCCTGCCCTCGCGTCCACGCTCCGGAGGCTTTATGATTTGTGGGCGATGACCGCCGCCGCCGGTGGGCGCAGCGAGCGCCAGCGGGCCGCCCCCGCACCCGCACCCGTCGCCCTGCCCCCGCCTCCACCCCCACGGCCCCAGATCGCTTTCCGTGGACGGCGATTCATTTCCGGATGGAGCAGAAAGATATTGGGAACGCAGCGTGGAGGTGCTCCATATAGTGCCGGAAGGAGAGTAGTGCACAGCGTGCGCTGCCTCGGGTCGGGCTTCGACGTAGTGGTACATTGGCAGCCCCGCGAGGTAGGCGTGGGCTCGTACCGGGATGGAAACAAACGCGTCGGTAAAAGCTCGCGAAGGAGCCACTGCGTAAAGAGTTCCCGCTTCAATATGGCGCCCTTCTGCCAGGCAGAAATCGCCGCTGCCTTTCACATCCAGCCTCCTTTCGTATTCAGTGATCGGTAAATGACACAACAATTCCTCCTCATCTTCCTCTAAGGATTTTTTCTTTCGTTCTTTGGAAGGACTAGCGCATGTAGCCTATACACTAACAGTATTACGGGCCAGTTGACTATATATGTTACATGATTTAGCAAGGACAATGTACAGTTATCGAAGCTGAACCATATGACTGGGAAAATATCCATTTCCAAATGTAAAATATTTTCTTGGTACTTTTCCCGTAACTAAAAGTGACGGAAATATTATTTATCGACAGACTCATTTCATAATCAGTTGAATGAGAAAAAAAATCATGACGTGACGTAGTTTTCACGTCGTTACTCAATTCCTTTTCGAATCTGACCGAAACGTTTCCTTCGCGGATGCTTGCAGCGAATGCGCGACGTCCGCCAGAAGCGTGCATATGTATGTGTGAAGGGGGAACTTGGGTATCTATCTGAAGGGGCGGATGGGCACATGCCTCCGAGACTTGCTTATCGCCGTTGGGATCGGGTTTATCTGCGTTCATATTGAGCGACCTAGTTGCGCGAATTTCCTGTACGTCGCGTCATGCTTTCGTGGCGGCGCCGCCCGCGACGCGACGGCGGCGGCGGCGGCGGCGGCGGCAATGGCGGCGGCGATGGGAGCGGTGGCGCGTGGGCGGCGGGACGGAGGGCCATCCCGCACGTGGACGCCTGGACGCTGGCACTTCCTGGTGCGACGGCTTTCCTGGTTGAAACGTGCACTGTTTCTGCGCCGACAATCGCGTAGTTGCAGGAGGGTAGTGTTGGGAAAAAGTTATTCGCTACCTACCCAGTGAGAAAAAATGAAGGAAATGGATGGATATTTGAATCTAGGATATATAATAATAATAATAATAATAATAATAATAATAATAATAATAGTAATAATAATAATAGTAATGTAATATGGCAAAATATATCACCAATAATAGAATAAAATAACAAATATTGAATATAAGAAATTTTTTTTTATATTAATTGTGATTCCTGGGTAAATGGTCGTGATGTTACCCTTAAACACGTTACACATAATTATTTTAAATATAACAAAGATAGAGGCGAGCAGAACTTTATTTTACTTCTCGGAATGAAAAAGTAGGACCATAGCTGTTTACTCCTTAAGCAATGAAGTAAACTAAGAATATCCGAATCTGGAATCTAGTTCAGTTACATACGGGACTACACGTTACAATGTGAGAAAGAGTTCTTTGAACTACTGAATTACATTAAAGTGAATCACTAAAAATGCATTTGTATGCATTGGTAAATGAGAGACAGTATTAGAAAGCAACTGAAGTGAACCACTAGCTGAAAACGTGTATTAGGCTTTTCAGTCATAATTGTAAAGCGTTCGTAAAATTTGTATTTCAAGATCTGGAGCTAATATCAAATCGACGAAGACACTTCGCAGCTTTGTAGCTGATATAGTACTCTCATAATTGTAACCCATTACCGGAATAATATCGAGAGGATGAAACGTTTCATTTAGAGTAAAACTATGTTGTTTTTTCACATGAGAAGCATCTTAAATTATCGGCTTTGAAAACATTTTCATGACCTTTCATTTTCATTGAAAAACTCGTTATGTTGTGTGCTTGAAAAAATATGTAGTTTTTGTGTGATAATCGGAACAAGCAGGAGGAGGAATGATCGTGTAGTAGATAATAAATTAGATGTCCTGACCACCTAGTGCTACTAAACAAATGTATTCTGACGCAAAGCAGTTCATAATTAATGGCACCTCATTCTACCACTGCTTACTTCTATAATCATCTCATGCAGCTCCGCCTAGAAATGAGCCCTGCCTGTGAGCTTACCACAAAACAAACATTGATTGCTTTGGAAAATAACGAACGTATATTTGATCTTCGAGTAACCAGTACGCATTATCAGAGTAATACAAGAGTGGTCTCGTTAATAAGTTTCGTCGGATTTTTAGATTAAAAATTAAGCGTATAGAACTAATGATTTTGTAATAAAACACTCAAACGAAAAATGAAATAGATATTTTAAAAAATCCTTCGTTGTTTGTTGACGTTCCAAATACGAATATCCGCGAATGACTTTCGTCACCAGCATTTTGATGAACAAAACGACATCCGATACGATATTGTGTTTATGAATGTGAATATCAAATTTTCATTTTCTCCGTACGCGAAAAATGCTTAGCGTTTTATCATTAATGAAGTAAATAATTGACAGGTATGTTTATTTCATTCATTTATTAAATATGCTTCTTAGTGGTTAGTATGACCCTACGCTTCTTACTCCCGAGCGTGCTGTAGACGGCGACACGCGAAACTATTTAATCTGATGTTAACTAGTATGACTTTTATTTTATTAAAATAAATTAAATAAAATCAAATCTAATATTACTCTCGGCGATGAAGATACTTCATTGTATATAATGAATTATAATTAATGTATTTGCGAAACTAGTGAATAAAACACTCTAAGTGTGACAGACAAACTAGAAACCAATATTCTAAAAATCGATGAGAACGATAATCGAAATAGAATTGCGTATTAGTTATGTGCGGCCTCGTGCCCACACACGAATGACGTGTTCGCTTACAAATACGGCTAATTTACTTAGTCGGTCGGCCGCGACGTGAAGAAATGATTTCCATTTTCCTTTCTGCGCGAGAAATTACAGCGTTGTGTCACTGATGGATTACCCGCGCTGAATCCGTCGTTTCCAATTTCCGGTGGGCCGAGCGCGTGGCTCGCCGGCGGAGGCGCGTCGGTGCCGCTTTGAGGGCGGGCAGCGGCGGCGAGGGAGGGGGCGGAGGCGGTCAGCAGCGCTGCAACTGCACACACGCCTCGTCATTCGAGGGGAACCGGTGGGGAGTGGGGGAGGGGGAGGGGCTTTGAAACGAAATCCCTTCCGGGCTGCGGGAAGCTGCAGCGTCACCACCCGCCCGCGATTCGCCCTTTCATCCCTCGCCCGATAAGGAATCGACAGGCGAGTCCGTCGGCGTTTTACATGGCAGGAAATAACATGCGGCGGAGGCCGGAGGCCGGCGCTGTCAGCATTTTTATGAAAATATCGAATTTACAAAACCTGTTTCTATTTTCCGCTCGGATGCTCAACAAAAGAGCCAATTTTTTTGGCAAATCTGGCTTTGATTTTTCACATCTCCGACCCGACGGCGACCCTTCAAGGGGGGGTACACTCGAGGCGCGGACCCCTTCGCTGAAAAACAAGCCAATATCGCTTTCCCCTTTTGCCAATCATAATCTGTCGGCCGCGCCTTCAGACGTACCGCTGGGCCAGAGGGTGGTAGTGAGGGAGGGGAGGGCAAGGACAGGACAGGGCACATGTGCCTCGTGCCCTCGCTCGTTGGCTGCCCCGGCCGCCCCCGCGACCTTGGAGAGCCTTCGCCTCCGCCCCGCCCCAGGCCCCTGTTTGAAGCGTGGGCGCGGCGCGCCGAGGCAGGCAGAGGCGGCGGTGGCGATGCGCAGCGAGAGCGGTGAGGGTGGCGTGCGCGGCCTAGGCAGGGGCGGGCCGGGCCGAGCCGAGCCGAACCTGACAGCCTCTCCCTCCCCCGCCTGCGTGTTTCAGCACTACTGACTGACTGGAAGCATCTGCTAGGCTGCGTGCAGGAATGCGGCCGGGCGGTGCCGCCGCAGGGGGGGGGGGAGGGTTCTGCCTCTCGGAAATCCTGCGAACAGCAGTTGTTTAAAAGTTGGAGGGCGCCTGTGCCGATTCCCTGCCTTTGCTTTGCGAACCAACCACACCAGATTCCATCGTCCATGAAAGAGTGATAGTTGCTGTTTGTCACCCCAGAAATTTTGTTTCCACATTACAAACAAAATTGATGTTTCACAAGATAACCACTAGATATGTAGATTTATTCCGCTTACAGTCAGGAGGACTGGTTCCACGAAATTTATTGGTTAATTTCGTAAGAAAGAGTTGAGTTATTGAATAAGATGTAAGCAATTTTATATAGTTTTGTGCTCACTATTCTTCAAGATGTTCAATCTTAGAATTATGAAATAAGGTACTTCATAAGCTTTCAACCGCTTCTTCTTGCAATTTATTTTGCAAAATTTTTGCCAAATTTGAAAAATTTTGTACGATAATGATCCGTAGTAAGCCATTCCATGTTCGCTACGCGAATACGTCCACATCTGTTCCGATAACGAAATTATTCGTCTGCGAACAACCAATGCCGAGATCTGCAGATGAAATAAAACATTTTTTCATTTTGCATTTTCCCGGTGCGCGCAGGAGTGGCTGTTCAGAGGAACGCGAAGAAACGAATAGTTTGTTTGTTTTGTGTGTTTGTTGTTGTTTTTGGCCATTCGTCGTTTTAATAAAGAACGTTTAATTTCTGGTCTGTGTGCAGGCGATGAATCGCCCGCCTGTTCCGTTTCTCTTTCGGCGCGAAGCGATTACCAGCGCGCCCCTCTCACGTAGCCCCGCGCGCAGCGAAGAGATGTGCAGCGGGGGCGAGCCTTAATCACCGCCCTCGGAATATCTCCTTACCGAATCTCCTGCAAAATATTTATTACGTGGGCATGTTTTAATAGGGGCTTCTTTTTGCACGTGTAACAATAATAGCGTAAGGAACAAGTGGGATGAAGAACTTCATTTAGCCATTACGAGGCTTAATCTGCTGATTAAGTTCCCGTCGCCCTTAGCACTTGTACGCGTTAGGCGGCGGGGCGAATGCACGAGGCCATGGTCGCTGGGAAGGGAAGGGAAGGAGAAGGGGACACGAGGCTTCTTCCTTCCCCCACCGCCACCGCCCGGGCCTCCATCATGCGCCCCCTCCCCCTCCCCTCTCGCATTGCGCCTTCGTACATCGCTCTCCAGGCGATGTCCTTACTGACTTCCGTCGGCCAACCTCTTAGTTTGCGTCTGGTCACTAAGCCTCATATATTTCCCCTAAAATAATAGAACATTTTAATGTACAGAATAAAAATGTATGTTAACAAATTACGTGATAAATTTGTAATATACAGTGAAACAATTTGGGGAATTGTTTTTGAGGTACGTATAAAACATTTCTCATGCAAACGTCGTGGACATTTATGAATAGGTCAAATTAAAAAAAAAAAACTCATCCATCAATCTCAACCACATAACGTCCAATATTGTTATACACATTCCTTTTAATATGACGAAAATATTCCTTTTGTGTATTTTTCTTCTGAATTTCATAATACATGACCGTATTTTACACTATTTTATAATGCTTTTAACGCAAATAAAAATCGATTAAAACGGAGTTGGGTTCAGAATGAGGCGCTCTTTTTCCTTCGAGTTGCAGTGTCGTGCAAAATTCCTTAAAAGTTTAATATTCCGAGGTGCACTTTGTCTTTGTCAGCCATATTAATTTTACAGCCCGTTCCAGCTCGTAAACTCTTTGTCTTGCTCTGACTTGTGTATCGTTAGTCCGTCATTCACTACGCCATATCAATCTCTATCGTATAACATAACAACTACACAGTGAACTTTAAAAATTAGTTATATTCGGCTACTACAATTTTTACACTACGTCCTTTCGAACATCCCTATGCCACATCGTGTTTCATTTGATAAAAATATTATTTGCATTTATAAAATCGTATTTTCTTTCATGTCTGTCATGTCTATCATGTCTGTTATGGGTCTTGTCGGAATTGGTTATAAACTTGGATTGTTGGACAAAAAAGGGAAATCTTTCTATAGAGCCAGAAAATAAAGTTTCTATTAGGTGTCGGGGGATGCACCAGGGCAGGGCTAATTCAAAATGTAGAGATTTGAGACCATTTTACACTTATTTTCATGTAAACAAACGAGTATTAAAAACGTAGACAACTTTGACTCCACATTTCGCAAGGGTGAGCAACAGTATAATTCCAAAACTGATGCTACAACCTCGGCCAAAAAGTCAAAAGAAGACCTGGGTAGATTATTGAAAATGAGAAGACTTTTGATACCGGCTGATTGAACACGCCTTAGTGAACAAGGGTCTAGTGAACTTGATAGGATTATGATTTTCCTAGTGGTTGTATATGGCACTTGGGTAAACATATTTGTAATTGTTGAATTTAGTGAAACCGATATAGCATACCAGAACTATTCAGGGGCCCCACCAAACACCTACGTAAGATAATATCTATTTATTACGTGCATTGATCAATCAGGATACATTGATTTATCCGAAAAGTTACACGTACCAGGTGTTCAATTTGATTTGATTTATTTTCGTCATATAAAAACGAATAGAAAAAAACGTATGTGACGCTTGAGGAAGCACAATCTGTGCACGTCTTTCTGAGCTCCAGAAATAACTTCCCAACCCTTGTACTATAAATAGTTCAATGATGGTACTTACGAAGCGAGATAAGCAATATTGAAAAAAAATAAATTTATTTGCGTTGTTAGGTTGGCGTTCCACTCATGAATTTCCTTGAATTAATGTATTTCCTTAAAACGCGTTTCACACGAAAACAATTTTTTTTGTTGTCGTAATTTTCTTCATAACGGCTTCGCGCGACGCATGCGCAGTAACGCGTAAGACACGAAAAACAATTTCTGCTGAATATGTTAACGTTTTGTGCGCGTGCGTGCCGCAACACTCGCGCCACGCCGTCAGCGCCGGGTGAGGGGGTGGGGGTATGGGACGCGAGGTGGTGGAGAGGAAGGCGGCGGCGGCGGCTGCTTCTGAGCGTTTAGAGCGTACGTGGAACGTGCGCGGGCATGCGGCTTTTCCTAATGCGAGCGGTCGTCTCTCTGACGCCGCCGCCGCCGCTGGCGCCCCGAGCGACTCCACCGGCAAACACTGCCCCTGCCGCTCACTTACACACCGACGACAACCTCTCTGGGAATTATTGCAGTGCGCGCCGTTTTGTGGAATTGAAGAAAATTACATTTTAATACTTAAAATTAATAGCAATAATAGTTAATAAATTAATAATAATTTAATCATAGATTCTTAAAATTAGGCAATGTTCATTACTGTTATTATTATTTGTAAAATACAAACTTTTAAATAAAAAGTAACAAACAATAAACGAAAATCGATAAATGTAAAGTTTACGGGTTACAATAGTCTCAAGTTCTCAGTAATAAATCGTGTAGTGTGTCTCAAGAAATAGTTAACTTTTCTCGTCAGGGGTAAATATGTATAGACGCATTTTGTGTGAAAGACCTTAATATACGATTTTAATAGATTATATCCTAATTATCTTGCTGTATATGAAAAATTATTTCAGACGATTTTTGCGATTCCAAACAACTCCAAAACAATTATCTGACTGCCCAATGATAGGACTAAAGTTTTATTTCGAGACGAATGTTGCGCCCCATAGCTTTCCCCCTGGCTGCATGCTTGGCGCACGGAGAACGGACAAAAAATGCGCAAATTGTGCTTTGTTGATAATGGTTGCGTAATGACGGAGCACGCCTTCGCCTTTGAAATGAATTTTGTGACGGCTGCTGAAGATGCATCTATTCGAGTTTATTGCGGAAGTTGCTTGATGGAGTTACGGACGCTGTGAATAGTACTGGAGCCAATGCTCTCGAGAGTTAAAATGTTATGTCGTTTGTTTAGACGCGAACCATGCACTTTAAAAAAATTTCACAATATTTCCGGTGCTTTTGGCTCGAGATATGTTTTTGATATATTTTTGCAGGGATATGCACATTAATTTTTATCTTTTAAACTTTATGTATTCTATAATTTTTCCTGTTTAACTTATTTGCATCTGCACGTAAATATATAGGTTAATTAGGTATAAATGTGAGACTAAACGTATGACGCAAAACTGTTTGATTTCCGAGTACTTCTTTGTGCATCATATTATTTCTGTTTCGTGATAAAACCCATCCTGTTTGTTCTATTTTATTTGAACATTTCATCGTGGGCTATTCGTCCAATCAAATACACATCAGTTTTGGAGCATTTTCACATAACCAGATCATAAAGTATTTGGCGTTGTCGCAGTTGATAGTAACATGCTATTATAGATGGCGCAAGACAATCCTCATTATAGTAAATATAGTAATGACTACAACTATCACATAGGTGTATGATTTACTAAACCCAAATAATATATAATTACGTACTAAATTCCTTTAACATATGATTTTTTTAGTAGTTACAGGACGTATCGCTTTTTAAATCGCTGCCCTACAATTGCAAAATGGCGGCATTTACCACGCAAATGCGCTACCACGTTCAACAGCAGAAATCATCAGATTTGTGAAATGTATTAAAATAATGAAGCTGCAAATCTCTTTTAATTCGGATTGTACAAATCTTCGAGAGCGGCTGTAAACGAATGATAGTACGCGAATAAATATAATACAACTTATTTAATAATCTTTGTGATAGTCATGTTTATAGTCATCTACAGTAAAATATTTCCTATGGGAAAACATTTTGGAAATTAATGATTTCTCTTTTGAAAAAGTAGAGCATAGGCAGATACCGGGTTAGAATGAACGATGTGGGTTTCTGTGGTGTAGGAAACTTTGCATGTCGGCAGAGGTCAGTGGCAGCGGCATTATCATCTTCTCCGTCGACATTAATGCCAACATCTGTTCTGGCTCACAATTTAACACGTTGCTGTGCTTATTTTCGCGATGCCGCCATTTTCGAGTCATCTGGCACATCCTCGCTGGATTCCCATCGTTGATAACTGTTCTACAAAATGTCCCCATTAAATGTGGCTATTGGAATCTCAAACCTTCTTTTCTCCTAGTTTTCTCTGAATACTTTCTTTTATCCCCGCCATTTTGTAGACGTGTAATCACTACCTTGCAATCTACTTTCCACCATTTCACATACGAGTCATATTCTATTATCTCGTGCTCCTATCATGTGGCTGTATTGTCGTCTTCTATTCGTTAACACACCCTTTCCTCTATTTTATTGCTACCATCCTCAATTGTCGCTGCCACTATGTCCTTTATGTTGTCATCTCGCTTCTGTGGCTACTTCAAGCCTTCGCTCTGTACTTGCTACATTCTCCTCTAGATTCTCGTATCGTGTGGACTACCGTGAAAGTATCATCACAATCAAGTTTACCCTACCACTTAGCCCCTTTTTCTGTCTCGTCTGCTCCTCTTTCCGGACACTTCCTCTCTCTCTCTCTCTCTCTCTCTCTCTCTCTCTCTCTCTCTCTCTCTCTCTCTCTCTCTGTTCTCACGCCAGAGAGGGAGAGAGAAAAGAGAGAGAGAGAGAGAGCGTGAGCTCTCATTGATTCGTCCACCGCCATCGACAACACATTCACGCCGCTATCTTGTCATTATGTCGCCTTCTCCACGTCTGCCACACGCCGCCAGCTACACTCACCGCCATTGCAACGCCCATCGACTGCGCAGTAGCCACCGTCATCAAATCCATGCTCCTATCGTCCCGTTATGACACATCCTCCACGCCGATTTCTGAGCCATCACGTCTTCCCCGCCGATCACACTCTCCACCATTACTCCGCCATTGCAGCGCGCGTCGCCTCGGTAGCAACCAGCGCCATCAAATCCACGCTGCCATCTTGCCTTTAAAGTGGCCTTCTCTGCACCGTCCCGAGAGCCTTCAGGCCTTCTTCCCACCACTCCCCCGAACAACGCAATTTATATCGACACGATCATTCACGCTGCCATTTTGTGACGTGTCCTCTACCCTTCTCGCTTATCCTACCCTACTAGACCCAATGTTTGGTCAGTGGACTACCAAAAGGGCACATTTTACGTATTTATTCTTTTAGGAAAATCATTATTTTATTAATCCCGCCACTGAGACATTAATTGAATTCACTATCTCTGAAACGTTTTGATAAAATATTCAACTTTTTCTTAATCTAATGAACAATACTCTCAGCGTGATTTCAGCGTGTTGAGCTGAACACGGTTCAACAATGGAAGACATTCTTTTGTACTATAAATTCATAGCAGTTCTATACAATTTACCTGCCACGTGGTGTCAAGATTGGCAAAAATTACCACTAGGGTGGGAAAACAAATAAAAAAGTAAAATGGTACCTACGAAATCTGTGTGCAAATGTGGTTCGTGGAGTTCTTTACAAATCTACGCGCAGTGAATAAGTTGTCATTTTCTCTACGTTTCAGGGCTCAAATTTTAAAGTTTGCACAGTAGGAAAAATTAGAATTTTGTAAGAAATCGATGAAACTGTACCTCAATGTTAATAACTTCTCACCGTTTCGAAGTCAATAGCCTTATCCTGAAATGTAGGGAAATTTGACTTAACAACTTTTTCACTGAGCATACAGAAATAGCCTAATAAATAATAATTGTAATGATAATAATAATAATAATAATAATAATAATAATAATAATAATAATAATAATAATAATAA
>BOPP01000098.1:2753038-2767181 GCA_017312745.1 Gryllus bimaculatus
CCCCTCCCCCTCCCCACCCGACGCCGACCGCCTCCGCGCCGCGTCCAGCCCCGCTCGCCACGCACAGTAGTTCGGGAAGTAGAACGGGCCGGGTAAAATTTTAAACTTCCGTGGGTTATTTCAAGACAGAGTGTGTGTGTGTGTGTGTGTGTGTGTGTGTGTGTGTGTAAACCCTCTGCAATTAACTACTTTTTAAAGAAGTGATGGAAACATTGGGGTGGCCCGTGGTGTAGTAGTCGGCCCGCTCGCCACTTACCTCTGTGTACCATCGTTTAAATCCCGATCGAGTTATGTGCCATGTATGGTGGAAAAAGCGGCTTCGCTCGTTCGAAGTTTTCTCGATTTTCGCCCGTTTCACCTTCCTCGTATTCCATCGTTCGCCCCATCATTCCATACTGTCATAATCTCCATTCCATCAGTATAATTTCGTATGGCCATAAGGATTAATAACTGCCATATAATGGAGATATTCATGTCATGTAATGCAAATATTCCTTGAGTTGACTTATTTTACCTTGAAACTCATTCATTGATACACTTTGATTCATTTTATACTTTCCATTCGCTAAACAGTGAAGGAAGGAAGTACTAGTTTTCCGCATGAGAGCTGAAAAAGAATTTACACTGTAGTTTGAAACTGTGTAAGTCTCATATGATGTTAATTCGCACATGATATGAATTCGAATATGATGTTAAACATTCATTGGGTGTTGAATTTAAATATTGAATAAAAATACAAACCACTCACTAATATTATATTTTTTAAAGTAATGTCGTATTTAAACTAAGAGACGTTTAAAATATATTATAAAAATGCATTTATAATTAAAATAAATTCCCTAATTATGTAACTTTTCAAGGATGTTATCAATACTCTGAAGTACTTGTAATCACGTACATTTTCAAGGGAACGGTACATAGTCTTTTCTAAAGGCGTCCTCTGTAAGCGTTCCGTTAGGGTCGTTGAGTTTTGTCCGCTGCGAGCGGAACCTGGCCCACTGCGCGCTGGCACCTCCCGGCGCCGAACGCGCCTGGCCACGCCCGCGCGTTCCCTCTCGCGCTTGAAAAATATGACTGGCGATTCGTCGGAATAGTAAAAATGGGGCATAAAAAACCTGACCACCGTCAAAGGCAACAACTTTTGTGAGCGTGAATAATGAAGAGGTTCGAGTTTTGAAGCAGAGCGAAGTGGTCGGCGGTCGGAGGGCGTTGGGCGGGCAGGCGGGACGGAAAGGGAAGAGGGGAAGTGTGCGAGTTGGCGGGCAGTAATGGTGAGAGGGAGTCGATGTTGGGTGCGTGGCTGGGAAAGGGCGATATCGTAAGCAGGGAAAAATGCTTTGCGACTTTCGGAATTCAAATACGCGCTTGAATGGTCGCGTGGTGATGGAACAGCGATCCACATATGCGATTCACTTATGCTCTCTAACGATCGAAATATGACTTTAAACACTGAACAAACTATATCGTGAAATGTACCTATACAATTTAATTACTTGTAGCTTTGTATTGTTTGCTAAATTATTTTGACTTACACGTCTTTAATGGAAATATGATTCATTGTACTCTTATGTCATTCATTTTTTACTATCGCAAAAATAATGGTAATTGTATTATTATTTTCCTCGTGCAAGTCGCTGACTGCCTATAATTTATTCTTATTCCGTATCGAATGCATACAGAGTGCTTTGGGTAATTTTATGTTAGCAATTTAAAATTTGAATGTTTTAAATTTTAATCGATGGGATATTCAGTTCTTTTTTCGACCCTGATTTAGACTTATTCGATATGTATGAGCAGGTTATTGAAAAGTGGCTTGCGATTTCAGGTCTTTGCGAACAGTCAGTATGATTGTGTGTGTGAGTGCATATATAGTATTCTGAAAAAAAAATTAAACATGGCTTCTGAAACGCAAATATTTAGCACATCATTCTGTTAATGCAAGTACAAATCATACAAGAATATGTACACAAAATTAAACAAGAGCAGAAAAATAATGTGTTCAACTGTTGTTCCTCTTTAAGTCATATTCGTCTTAAATAATTTTTAACTGCTTCCGCGCTCTTCCTTTCAGTGCAATACGATGAAAATAAGATTCTGAAGTTAATTTCCAATAAAATGTGAAAGAACATCATCTGTAATTGGACACCAAAACATCTACGCACAAAAGATTTAGGGCGTACTCACGGAAAACCAATTTTCTACAATATCTGAGCTCCGATCCCAACACCATCTTACTTCAAGTCTCCCTTGAAAGGCATGACGGTGGAAGGGGGTGGAGGGGGGAGTGGGCGTGGCGGACAGAAATGGGGAAGGGGGAGCAGGGAGGTAACATACACGCCGCATTCCCTTCACGCACTATTCTACAGTTGCGCCTACCTGCGTCACCTCATTGGAATTTATTTCTCTTTGTTATTACTCATGCATTGCGCCGTGAAGCGTACGTGCGAATTGCGGCGAGGGAATATGAGCGTCGTACGTATGCGGAAGGACGGTTTATGCGTTTGTTTTCCGGAGCTTGGGGCATCAAAGTGGCGGTCGCTCTCCAGTAGGTAGAAGGATCTCCATAAACGCCTATGCTCATCCAGGAAAAATATCCGGATGCAACTGCTATGTCCTTGCCGTACAGGTGATAGTAAAGTGTTGCAGGAAGTAATGAATCAGATCGAGTGCTGAGTTCGTTTTGTTTGTTGAAAATATTAGTAGTCATCAGGGTTATTACATTGACATCACTCACGATTTAAGGCTTTTTGCATGATGGAAGAGTGCGACACCACTCTGTTTCATTTAATTTCACTCATAAAACTGTTTACTCGTTTAACGTTTAACATAACCTGACACATCGTATAATTCACAATTTTAGCACTTGACTATCCGCTCCACTGCTTTAGTCTGATCGACGAGGCGAATTCAATGAAACGGATGTATCTTCTGTTTTTTCATGCGAAAAAATATTTTTTTATTATTTGAAATCTATATTTATATTACATTTGAATCATTTTATCAAAACTTTCGAATGGAAAATGTGTTTTTTAATTGCTCAGCGCGTGAATAAATTTCGATAACCGCGTGAGTGCCGCTGGATTCACCGTCTTTAAGATCGTTGCCTGAGCACGACCGCCAGACCGTTGGCGGACTTCGTGCAGTCGTTGGTTCGGAGGAGTAGCAAAATAACCCCGTGTTCCTGCGTTCTTAAAAGTAATCAGCCATCACTTTTAAATAAACGTCTATAAGTTTTACGAAGACTTTATCGGTAGCTTTGCTGCAGCTCGCAAGAAGAGAACGAAAATATTAAAATAGAAATAAAAAAGGGAAATAAAATAATCGCTTAGGAGAGGGGGAAAAAGAAAAGCCAAATGCGGCTTAACGTATTCGAGGAAGGCATGTGGCGGTACTTTGGTGGCTGCTATTACTGGCACGCTGAGCGGGCTGGGCGTGAAGGCCCCAGTGCACCTGCTCCCAGTTGGCCGCGAAGACGTGGGATTAGCTCGGTAGGCTATCAAAGAGCGAAGCGGACGCGCCGAGCCGGGGCGGGTGGGCGTGAGAGCGCGGGAGCGCGGCTCCGCTTGGCCGGCCCCGCCCCGCCCCTCCCCTCGCCGCTCCCCGCACCGCACCGCGCACCGCACCGCCCAGCCCCGCCCAGCCGGGCACCCGCCGCAGCCGCCGCCGCCGCCACACCGCACCGTGCGGGCCCTCCCCGCCCAGTTCGTGCCCCCGGTTCGCGTGAGGCGAGGCGAAGCGTAGCGTACGCTTCAAAGTGTGGCCAACGTAATTTTAATTGGTGTAATGTGTTGTGGTTACCGAAAGTTGCTGTTGTTCCGATAACGCATCAGCAGGCGCAGGCATGACTCATGTTAATATCTGGATGGTTGAATATATTCCCTTCTAAAACATTCTTAATTTTCCTGTGCAGGCATGCGTGACGGATCATTTGAAGCAATAGCGATAGTGGCACCACCTAGTAGGAAACGGCAACAACTAAATGAGGCAACGGGAAGACCCCTGCCCTCCCTGGTGGTCATTACGATAAACTACTCGATACTGACCGCCACGTCGTAGCTGCAAATTACAGGAGGCCAAGCCAGCTTATCGGGGCATCATCGCGATAGTGCAAGAAAATGGACGCTGGGTTCTTTAAAAAATATTTTAATGACTGATAAACCATATATATACTAATTGTAGAGGGATTTTCGAGATGGGAACAGCACATTGTGCTACATATCGCAGCCGCACCGCGGCAGCATGCCTGCCTCCCTGCTGCCTCCCAGATTTAAACATCTCGTTTTTCTATAACGTAACTACGCGGCGCAGTCCAGCCCAACCCAGCCCGCCTCCTCGGCCGTTTCGAGTATAATCAAGACGGTGCGGTTCTCTTGTTTCATTTTACTCGAGTTTTTAAACGGCGGAGGAGGAATTAGGAGCAAACACGCGTTGTATTTGAGCACTTTGCTCCCGGTACGGCGCTCCGCCCCGCCTCGCCCGCCGGACCCCACAAGGTCACGAAATGCTGGACTCCCAGTTCGATGAAGACATGCGGCGTTGTTCTGCCCGAAGAGGAGTACTACAACTAGAAATGGCCTGTAATGCGGTGAAACTCGTGGTTTCTGTAAGAACACAGGAGAGCAAGCAACCTCATGCATTTTCGAGCTCGTCCGACGTTTGAGAGGGAAAAAACGTAATTTGAAAACAATATTCAAAGGTGGTTGTACCGCAACTCCAAAAGGGTGTTAACGTGAATTTCTCGTGGATAAAGCAGGAATTAGTGTACGTGAAAAAATAAAATTTCAACTAAAGAAGTTACAAAATCTAATTGCGCTATGAATCAAGCCTAAAATATTTTGAACTACATGTCAATCCGTTGGGTATTGACAGTAGTCAAATCCCTCCCCATACTGGCTCACCCCTCCCCACTGGCTTCACAATTTTCTGATTCTTACTTTCATACATTTTTTTTTAATGCTTAGATTTATTTGTGAGGGATGGATTCGCTAGGGGAAGAACTTGAACATTTCTTTCTTGACTTGAAACCTGAATGCAGTTTTCCAAAAACGTTCAGTTACTTAAACAATTATATTACGATACTGGTTAATCTTTACAAGAACTTGTGCAATAAATATTGTGCGTAAAAATAATTAAATTGAATGTGCAGAAATTGAGTGACAAAATCATACCATTCACGCACTGCAATCCTGGTGCACCTCGAAAAATACGAATCTTGAGTTATGAGCGTTATTTTATGGCATTTTATAAGGGGTGCTCTTAACAGAGCTCCTAAGAATGGTTACTCTTGAATCCATCTGTTTACAAAATGTAATTCATGCATTTTAGTTACTAGTGAAAACGTTCATGGTGTTTATATCGCAACTTCATGTTTCAAGTTGTTCCAGTATTTCAGCCCTTGAAAGGTGTGCTGTTGAAACTCAAGTAGAAGGTTGATTTTCAACTGCATATCATTCACTCGCGGAAAGTGAGCCCTTTCGTTCTCGAAAGCCTTGGATTTCTCTCGAACCGCTCCCGAATTTTTCTTCCGGTTGCTCATCCACTTTCCGCGAGTTGCAATTATCGGCGAGCACGACGCGAAGGGGGGAGGATCCCGCGAGGAGAGGGTAGGGCGCCGGCGGAGGACGAGAGGGAAGGGGGCGGGCAGTGGACGGGCGACACACGTCGGCGTGCATCCGGCAGGCAGCCCAGCCGAACTCGCGCGAGGGTAATCCAGGCGGCAGGGAGGGTGTGGGCGGGGGTGGGCAAGCGCGTGTTGGCCTCCGCCGCAGCGCGGGGTGGAAGCGAGGTTGCCAGTTCAGGGGTGGAAGCTTTCTGCTTTGGACTGTGGCGTGGTTGACTGGCGGTGGGGGTCTGCGCTTTCCGCCCACCACTACGCAGGGATCTCTAGGCCAACGCTGGGGACTAAGAAGACAGGGGTCGGCGGGGGGTCGAACGCGTGTCCGCTCACCCAGCCTCGAGTTCACGCTCGTTCGCTCGTTAGCGGGCGGGACCAGAAGCGATCTACTGTTTTGAACATTGTACCTGTGATCATGACATTTCTAGGCGGCTTCAGTAATCCAGTACAAAATTTTGTGTGTAAAATTTGCAAATGAAAGTGTTAGGTTGGATTGCAACATAAAAAGTAAAAAATCAGTGATATTTTATAAATTCTGAGGAAAAGTGTTTATTTTAGGCTATATTTCAGTGGTTTTAATGATGAAACAAATCACCACGACTTTACAGTGATATTGGTTTAAATAAACAGATTTCTCAGAATTTATAAAATGTCATTTTTGCCGTTCTGTTTGTCACCCATTCGTATTCTTGTTGAAGTACACTAAGCCCCAAAAATTACCACAACCTAATTTAGTTCATCCCAGTTGAAAATCCCTTCGTAAATCGGAAGAGCGGAGCGGAGGGTCAGGGAGGGGTGGGCTCGGCCGGCCGGCAGTCTGCGGCCGGGGCGACGACCTGACGGATGTCGCCGTTGCCGTCGCGTCCGCCACCGCCGCCGCCTTCGTCGCTAGACCTGTTGTTCTAGATAGTTACCAGAAGCGGCTTTCGCGACGATCCGAAGGGAGTCTTTTTGCGTCTCGCCTCTGCGCGGGAACGGCAGTCGCGTCGTCCGGCCGGCTGGCCGTCTGGCCGGCGAACGAGTCGGCGGCGTCAGGTCGTCGCTGTCCTCCGCGCTCCGACAGACTTCCGGTCTCGTCACACCCTCCTTCCTGTCTCCGCGCGCGGGGCCGCTCGGTTCCCGGGGGCGGCCGTCATTGCCCGGCGAGTACGTAGCCAGTCGGCCCAACATGCAGGAACGGCGGCGTCTGGCATGTAGCGATTGTGGTGGGAGCGTAACTTCCGCGGCCGGAGGCACTATTTACTTGGCTTCCTCAGGGTAAAATGCCCTGAGGAAGGTCGCAGAATGGCGGCCGAAACGTTGGCATCTGTGGCTAGGACGCGGCGTCTCCCGGACAACCAAGTAAATACTAACGATTGGCGTCTCATGTGGCTTCCAGTGAAGAACCCATATTATTTTCTTCAATAAGACAATATCTAAAACAGTAAATGTTGGTTGCATGAGCATTTCAGAGTAGACTTCCGTTTGCGAACTCCGCGCAAGAGAACCGATCGGAATCTCCCAGCCTAAATGATTTAAAACTATCCGCTCTAATAATTATTTTTCTGTTAGAATGTAACGTTTCGTTTCAGCCTTATTCAGCTATTCATTTACCTTAAATGAAATTTCAAAAAAAAGAGTCATTTTGTGAAGTCGTAGTAATTCAATAAAAAGAGGATACGTCTGGACGTAGCTGGCTTACTGTACAGTATAACAGTAGACATACATAATCAGTGCTATTTATTGAAAAAAAAAAAACAAAAAAAAAACGAAGGTGTGGAACGCATTACTGAAATGATTCTCTTGAGGTGAGAACTGCGAATTCTTACAAGTGGTCACAGGCGCTCTGCTTCTAACCACGTTACCCTAACCGCATTACCGGCGCTCTAGCAGGAAATAATTGCGCGTGATGGATGGGGCGCAGCCTTCCATTGCGATGGGACCCGGCCGGCCGCCGGCCGCCGAAGCAGGCGCGGGAGGAGAGTGCCTCAGTCACTTCGCATAATTCGATCAAGCGCGCTCCCCTGCTCCCCTCCCTCGCGGCAGCGCGGCCGCCGGGACGGGGAAACAGTTGCTTGATATTTTCCTCTACAGGGCGATTCGGGGGGAAGGCAAAGACAGGCGATGGCCGAATAAAAGTGTTTCCATCGACATAGAATACAATAGAATACGGATCGCTTTGGAGTACAGAGAAAATAAATGTATTACTCCTTGTTATCTGTTTATGATATATTTTTAAATTCCTCATTTTTTGCCACAGTGCAGTTTTGCTTTGTTTATCTTTTGTAAATATCACAAGTCATTACATATATAATATTGAAAATGATTTCAAATCGATAAAATTGCTAAGCATTTGGAAAGCTTGAAATTCGAAAATTGGCTTTCATGAGGCAAAAGTCGGTCTATATTGTTAATGATCGTTACGTGAACAGATCCCTAATTTAAGTTGGTTATCGAGCTATCGTGATAATAGTATATAGACTTTTTACGTGCCCTTATTATAAAAGTGGAATAGAATCTGTAACGTCGACCTATCGCGCGGGTAATTGATGGAATTGCGGAGTATATTATTAAATGAGGGTCCAAGCCCCGGATGATCGTCGTTTGCGGCCGAAGTTTCACGTGCTCGATCGCAGTTCTAGTTGCGCAGTCGCAACGCGGAATCGTTCGAATTTCATTTTCCTGTCGGCTGCGTGCGAACCTTATCTTAATAGCATTCATTTATAGCCTTTAGTGAATGAATTCCGCCGTCGGAAACAAGAAGCGTCTTGGCTACTTAGATCCATTCCAGCACTTGGAGCTCCTTTCATACCTCCCCGGCTTTATTGCTCGCCGTTTCTTTTACGTCGGGCCGCGGTGCGGCGCTGCGCGGCGGTATCCAGTCGACTTGTTGGGTGACCATTGTGTCGGAATACCAATGTGGCGGATTTATGGCACCTTCGCCCCGTCGCCGCCGCCGCCGCCGCCGCCGCCGCCGCCGCCACCGCCGCCGCCGGCCGCTGGCGATCTGCGACGCCGCCAAAGGCCTTGGGGTCGCGACGTACAATCCGCGCGTCGCGTCCTCTAGTGCGCTACCGTCTGCAAAAGACGTAGCGGGAACTGCAGCCGCCGGCCTCGCTCGCGGAACGTCGAAGGAACGTCGTACGTACGAAGGAACGTCGGCGAGGCGGGTTGCTGCAGGCGCAGGGTAACCCGCGGGGCACCGATGTGGTGGGAAAGGCGAAGTCATGGCAGGATGCGAAGTGGGTGGCACGAGCGGAGCAGCACGGCGTGCAGTAATGGGGAGGGCAAGACAGAAAGTAGAGCATAAAGAGAGATACGACAATGTGGCGGGCGAGACGGAGATGTGTTGAAGGCATGTTAAGAGCAAGTGCGTGTGAGAAGGCGAAGAAATAAATAGATTTTCCCCTTGAAACATGGTTTAATAATATCTTCATCTCACTATATTGTTCATGATTTAGAATGTTTCGACCGTTTTGATATTTACAGCATTGGCTCCGTAGTTTGCCATATCCACATTTGCTTCCTACATTCACCTAAATTAATCTAAATGAACTGGTATCCAATCTTTAAATTCGGCATCCGGATTAATCAATTCACCAGTGTAGTTGATTGATTAACCGTATTCAAAAATGTGTTTGTCTGTTGTTGCTCTCTATGGAATTTTATTTTATTAAACGTTTTCTTCTTTATACCACGGCGATATGTTTTTTTTTAAAACGATGCGTTCATTTTATCTTCTAAATACCCTTACGTTCTGCACGTTATGCCGTAATTCAAGTATATCTTCAACGATGTATTGTACGAAATCAGTTGATGTATTATGAAGATCAATGTCGTAATAATGTTATTTATGGAAACATTGTTCATGCGCAATCTACCACGTCTGAATGAAAGCTCACAGCCAATAGATCAAGGTCAAAGCGCATAGCAACAGCCCCTGCTTCATGCTGGTCGAAAATATTTCAAGGCTTTGTTCTACAAGGAATGTATGAACTTCCGTATTTGGTACCTAAACTAACGTCGTCAATTTTTTGCAGTAATAATTTGTAACACATTGAATCTGCGTTGTGTGCACTAGTGAGCTATTTTTTTCGGTCGTTGGCTACTTTTTATTAAAGTACCCGTTACCTACCGGCGCCTCATAATCTCCATCAGAACGCTGAAAAATTCAGTATTATTTTATTACAGATGTATCTTACGATTCACACTTACTTACACTTACAAAACACGACAGATTACAAAATGATCGCATTTAAAGAATTTACACCCCAATTATAGCACAAAATTCATGTTAAGAAAAAAAAATACTGACTGCAAATTTCAATTGCAATTAGTAACCTTCAATCGGTTAGAGTCGATAAAGGGTCCTAGTTATTGTGCATTATTACTAAATAGCAAAAAATAGCAAATATTAATTGTTGATTATAAATGTATTATGCTTTCCGTGACCATTTAATTGAAATAATTAATATGTTGTAAAATCTACTTCTTTATTTCAACCCGAAGATTGGTATTCCTTTGACCTTTTCCTTTCCGTGTTGTAGTATATAATATTCCTATACTATATTGTGTTGTATATTATTCTATATCCACTGAAATGAATGAAACATGTCTATGAGATGATGTAATATAGATCTATAAAAAATGTATTTAATGTTTTATTCTTTAGTTTTATTGATTTTTACGTAGTGTTTGTTTCTTTGCAACAAAAAGCCAAGTGTTAAAGTACGTGGTGGGGTTGCGTTGCAGACGCGGCCAACGGCGCTGCCGGCGGCGCCACCAGCTCCGAGGACGAAGGCGACGACGACTCCCAGGACTCCAGCCACCGCGAGGGCGCGCTCAACCTCGTAAGTGCTCGCTTTTGCTTAGCGGCGGTCTGGTTCTGTGCTTCGGAATGGGGCAATTGGACAGAGTCTTTAGCTACAATTCATCTTATCGTTCAGTAATGTTCCCTTTGTTTTCCTCAACATACACACATGATTCACATCTGTAACCCTTTGCTAGACATGAGGCAGGATATTACTTGACAGTCGTGGCCCTCCATCGTTTTGCATATGTTCGGCTAAACATTGAACGAGCTGTTCTTCAAAACCGTGCGAGGGCCCTTTTGATTATCTCTTATTTATTCCTTCATTTATTTAGTGTCAAAAATAGAGAAAAACCACCATCTGATGCTTGAGAAGGGAGAGAAAACTTAGTACTTTTAGTATTCGAAAGCGTAGAGTTTTCAGTGTTTACCCAATAAGACAACTGTAACTGGACAAAAACCTGATTGATTTGTGCAGGAAATATTCACTATTATTCATATATCACAAAGCAACTGGCTTGTACTAAGAGACCCAGATGCGATTCCTGGTCGGGGTGACTGATGATTTGAACAATTTACTCATTCACTGTTTTGTATGTATATTAATTAAACATGCCCCTATCTATACAGTTTGTGAGACAATATGAGATAAGGACACTTGAACATTTGTTCAGTTCTTTCGTTGCATTATCGTCTTGAGTATCGAGCTTTCGTCTATGAGATCACTGAAGCCTGCTAGTCACGTTCGCTATCATGAAGTGTTGCAAACATCCTGCACATATACGAGATCATTGTTTGAAAAATTTTGCTTGTTTTCGAGTCAGTCAGTTCAATTCAAGCAAACGAAATGTACGTAAGAGTTTGCTTAAAAGGTGGATGTTTCTAAAACGTAAAACTAATAATACCTTCCTCTTCAGACTCAATACTCCATGAATACAAAGTTAGGCTCTAGATACTCCCAATCATCCTATCAATAACTAAAATTTAAGTGTTTTTTTCAGTTGAGTTGGTTTTCTCGTAAATGAGCGCTACATGACGTTATCATTATCTCGCGGCCGCACCTCTTCCTCGGCCGCCCCGCGCGCCCGCCGCTCGTTCCCGGAGCCCCAGCTGCCCCCGCGATTAGGCCTCTCGCGGCCGTCCCCCGGTTTCTCATTTTCAGCGCCCGATCCCTATCTCGATGTATGTTTAACATCAGTGCACGCGCCGACGCCCTCATCCCCTGGGCGTTATATCCTCTCGCGCTCGCGCGCCCCTGCGCGCCCCCCATCGTCCTCCTCCCCCCTCCTTCCTCTCCCTTTCCCCCCTTTCCTCCTCCTCCTTCCGTGAGCCGCCGCTGCAGCCTCAATTTCGAATTTTTGCGGAGATTCATCGATTCGTCTCCGGTCTCTCCGCGTTTGCCACTGTGTTCGTTCCATCCCTTCTTTCTTTTGCCCCATCCGTCAGCATGCTGACGCTCTATCCGCATCCTTCCCCCTGATCCCGACTCCACAATTCACGCTAGTCGCTGTCTCCACCTACATTACGTCCTCCGGATATTATTATTGTTGCTATTTATTTTATTAATAATACGTCACATGCTGTGTCGGAGCTGGCTTATCCACCGGCTCATCTTTGCCGAGGTATGTTTTTGTTTCGTTTTCCGCAAACGTCTCATTCGCTCTTTCTCCCACTTCCTTCCTCACCCCAATCGTCCGACGCCCCCCCCCCCCCACAATTGCCTCAATTATCTCCATCGTACCCAACGCTCCCGTTGCCTATATCCTCGTGTTAGCCTTCGCCCCAGTTTCTGTATTCCACTGCGTCCATTCCTCACATTCGCTAACATCGCCTTCTCTGGTCCGCCGCCGAATCCTCTTGACTCCGCTCCGCTCCTCTCTCCCGCTTCTCTCCCCCGCTCTTTTGTGCGTCTCCGCGTCGGTCTCCGGGGCATGCGGGGCGGGTGGCTCTCTCAACAAGCCGTACATTAACGCGTTATTAATATGCCTCCACCTGGAGCCTCCGCGACGCCCGCGCCCCGCCAGCGATCCCTTGATCGATGATGAGGGCGAGGGCGCGGTGGGGCTGCCGCCGCAGTCACCCCTGTGGCCCAAACCGCCCCCTCCCTTTCGCCGCCGCCGCCACAAACTGTCACTACTACTTGCCTTGATGTCCGCGCCGCGAACCTTTGCCTGCTAAAGAGCCCCATGCACGCCCAGGAGAGGTTTACCAACCTCGCTTGTACATGCAGTAACGCATGTAAATGCGTTATGGACTATGGACATCGGTGACGGCTTCACGTCGGGCTCCTTCACGCTCACGGATTCGTTCTCTACTCGTTCAAATGGTATAATTATTATAATGGTTGCCCCGGTTTGAGAATCTCTATTCAAGTCCTCATAAGAATTTTGTCTGTGTGTGCTCTACTTTGAAATATTGATACACTGCATTTTCAGCTATTTTACAACTGGTTTTCAGACTGCCAGAATTTACGTTAAGACTCAGAATTTTTTTAAAAAAAGTGGAATGCCGTATTCCAATATTTCTCTAACGTAACCCTAGAGTTCGCGCGTGCACGGAGGCTTCGATGTCGGTGTTTAGCGTGTGCAATATCTTGCGAATTTCATGGCTGGTGAGAAGAGGGTGATGCTGGGCGTGGCGTGGCGGGAAGGGGTGGGTGGGAGTGGGGTGCATCGGGAAGAGGGAGCCGTGGCTGCTCGCGACAGACCGCCTAGAGCACGCTCCGAAAAGTAGGAATCAACAGCGCCGGACGCAGGCCACGGGCCGCGGACCGAAGCGTCGGGATCAGGGGGGAACCAGCCTATCATTTGGGAGGGGGCCATCATAGATTTTTGTTAAATAATAATTATTTGTTATTATGTTGTATATTATCGTTATACTGGGTATATGATACTGCGCAATATTATTTTTCCAATAATTAAATAATTCTATCATAAATAATATTTAAATCAATTTTGCCCAATAAAAAGGTAACAAACGAACATTGTTGGTCTTGGAGGGGGGAGCATGGATACGGTGTAATTTAAATTGGCATACAACTTTAAATGACAAGGAAAATAGTTTCTGTTGCATAACCGTATTTATACTATGTGGACACTATCAAAGCAGTATAAAAAAAAGAAAATTATATTTATTTTACTAAAATGATACCAACTCATTTTACTACATACCATTTATATTGTATAATTTGAAAAGTCTGTATATACCTGTCAAAATTCATATATTCAAAAATGTTTGAGTCAATTCTGATTAATAGGATTTGTATTTATCATACGGTAGTGTAACTATCTAGAAATGAAAATTATTACAGGATTATTTTGGGCTGTATGTCTTTCTTAAATCCATTACTTATATTTAGATTACATAATTTATTACTAGCACGTTTTCTAAATTTCAAAAACGAATTTAACCTGATAATAGAAGTGACATTTATTGTACCCTGAACGGCAGTGTATGCTCTATAAATAACATTACCGTTCGCTCAATACACCGCTCACGCAATATATTTAACAATTCTTCATACTTCCCCAGCTGGCCTCACGTACACATCAAATGGCTGTTGGCCGTAGGACACATGTCATTACGGTACCGCGCGTGTATTATTTTCCTGGTTGCATCTGTTCCCTGCGCGTCGCGACGCATAGTTTGCTGGGCGGGGGCAGGTTGGACGTGCTTCCGTGCGCGGCGGCCCTGGCATCGGGCCCGGCTAATGACCACGCCTCGCCGCCCACCCCCTCCTC
>BOPP01000098.1:2769340-2781262 GCA_017312745.1 Gryllus bimaculatus
GGACGTGGGCGGATGGTGGGTAGGTGGCGGGGTGCTTCTCAGCCCGCGGAGAGTGCAGTGTGGGGACGAGGCCTTGTGAAGGAAGGGACGCCCTTGTCTAGTGCGCCGGCTTGCCGCCTCTGGTCCCCGAGTTTCATATCCTCAGGTGCGTCACGGGAAGTTGTAGCGGTCGAAACGGTTTCCGAGACGTCATCCGTGTACCTCGTCTAGCTCTTGTTTCGCCATTACTCCGTCGTTTTTAACTATACTATAATCATTATTCATTCCTTGTGAAAGGGGAAGATAGGGTACTGAGACTGGCATGATAAATAAGTATCTTATTATAGGAAGATAGAACGTTCTGCTTCGACTAAGTGGCGTGGGGTAATGATTTCTTCATTTCGTCTTTCTCTTCTTTTTCAGCCTTTTGTTATTTGCCTTCAATTTAGTGACAGACTTATTCTTTTTCTTATTTCTCCTCTTTTACATGTTTCTTTCTCATTCTTTTAAAATTTTATTCGTACGTTTTCGCTTCTGCTTCTGCAAAACGAGGTCTTCACTGCCCTGGCTCTCAAAGAGGGTAACGTCTACTTCCTTTTTCTGTCTCATACGTATCTCTAGTTTCTAACTTTTAACATTTGTATATCCGGTAACATCTTTTTTCTCCATTCAAATCAGAAGCATCGTTTGTTCTCCCAATCTGATCTGATAGTCCCCTGAACGAGGCGGAGATGTCGGGCGACATTAATTAATGTAAGACATGTGTTTGTAGCGGCGAGCGTAGAAGTACATGCTTGAAGTGGCTGTGGCGAGCGTTAAGAACAGCGCCTTAAAGCTCGAGGTTACCAGTGACTCGGGGGGTCACGAGTTCGATCCTGGCAAAGGGCCAAAAATGTTCTTGATGTGTTGAACATTGGTCGGTTTGTTTTACCTGCTGGAATCGTATATGTAGGTTTCCTGGTCTGATAGTAAGTGGTTTCGTGGATCACTTCTTAGCGAATGCCGTAGCAGTACCCTATACAACGGGTCACGAACTTCGCACAATCTTTCTTTCCCATCATCATCACCCTGTCTGCTCTCCCCATGCGAATTGAAATGTTGTCGAGTGCGTCACGGCACCTGCGGAGAGGCCTTATGGATCTTGCAATTGACTAGAGCCAGAAAAAAGGCGTGTGTTCGTTGATCGTCACGCGTGTATCTATTATGTACACTGAGCTCGAACCAACGATCCTCTCTGCCGGGCAGAAGGGTCACCGTCGCGCCCATCCGCCCGCGCGCCCGCGCCGGGTGCCAACCATCGCGCATTAAGAGGTAAATTTTGCGTCATCAATGAAGACGAGTGTGACTCACGGGAGCCATAAAGCCAGTCGCGCCGGGGTCCCACACCTCCTTAAAGCGGCGTCCGGCGGGACCGTCTCGGCAGACGGCGCGGCGCGGCGACCCCTCTTCGCGACCGGAAGACGGATATCAGGCGGCGGCGCGACTGACCGTTTGCCCGCCCCCGCCCCCGCCCGCGCCCCGGCCCACCTCTCTCCCCGGCCGTCGCCGCGCAGTGGTCCGAAAAGAGCCCATCGCCGGACAAAACGGGTGCTTATAAAAAATATCGGCGGGGAATACCAGTTATCTGAAAACGCGAAACATTTGGATGAAAGAAGATTGAAATTATGAATACGTTGTGTAAACTACTGAATAGAAGTAGAATTACAGAATTCATCTGCTGGCGTTGGAAGCTATTATATTATGGCGTAAAGACAACAAACCCATGTGAGAAATAAAATGACTTTATTGAAACTGCGTAAAAGGGGCCACTTTAAAAAACCTTCATTATAATATAAAAGAGACATTCTTGCACCTCTCATCACGCCCAAAGATTTAAAAAACTCAGATACTTTGCGAATGTTAATAGAAGCGCAAGTCGTTTCGTTTACATTGTTTTTCTTTATTTATAGGGCCTAAACATTCAAATCATTTTTTTATTAAAAAAAACCATATGGTTTACGTGCGCTGAAAACCGGCGACCGCAACAATTTGCACATGCAACGTGGAAGCTGTGTGGTGTCGGCCCACTGTGCGCCGCAGCCGATGATGCCACACATCGCGCGTCGCGACGCTCGGGGGTCCCGCGCGCGATGCCGATCCTCGCGTCGCCTCGCCTTCGCGTCGCCTCCGCCTCGCGTCGCCTCGCCGGGCCGTCTCGTGCCCGCTGGGGCTTCCGTGCCGCCTCCGCTGCGCCGCGCCGCGCCGCGCCGCGCCGCGCCGCGCCGGTCCGGGAGGTCGCGGCGGAGGACGTGGGAGCAAGATCAGACGCGCATGGGAGAGGCAAGGAGGTGGGAAATGGTGGGATGGAGTTCTTCGCCTTATAATTTGAGTCTGCGTCTAAAGATGCTATGGGAACCGAACTTAGAATATATTTGTAAGGATGTGGTGCTGGATTTGTCAAGCAAATACAGTCCTTCGTTGGTCTAATCGCCTTATTGTAAACTACACCTTTTGCTTGTTTCTTCTTTGTTTTTATACTTTTATTGAAATTCGGTGTTTGTCATTCGATTGCAGCTTGTTCTGTCATGTCCCTCCCACATTTTTATCGATGTAAATATATTTTTGTGTCTTTCATTTCATACAAATGTACTTCGAGTTATTGTTGTTGTAATTATTATTATTATTATTATTATTATTATTATTATTATTATTATTATTATTATTATTATAAAAGGGAGGTCGCTTGACGAGAGAGTCGAAAAAGGATGTGATCTAGAGAGAGCCCCGATGTGTAGAGTGAAGCCATTTTTCTATCTACCTTGCTGTTTTCATTAGAAAATGTAATCATCTGATCACAAATATTTTTATTTACATGTTTACAATTTTCGATATGCAGAATTACTTTCATTATTTACCATGCACGTATGAAAATTTATATTTGCATACTATTCACGTTTCTACTGTACATGACATATCGTCCTTAGTTGAAATGGGCTATGATCGTATCGTACGAGATTTCCAAGTATCGCGAGTAATTCGAATCGACAATTTTCATGGCAGAGATTTCTGCATAACGGGGTAATAAAAAATGAAATAAAAGTCTTGTTAATGGCCATTAGATACGATCTTTTTTGTTGCCGTCGTCCTAGAGAAGTGTCTTGAACTTTGGAAGATCGTGTTTAATGTCGATACGAACGCTCGCGTCCGATCTTTCCCTTGGGGAGCTCCTATATTTTACGAAGCGTCATAAAAATAAACGGCTGCAAAATTTTGAGGGAGTCAGAAGCTACCCGCATATCGCCTTCCGTGCGTTCTTAAAAATTTAACAGATCATGGCGTCCGAGAGGTCACGAACCTATGCAAAGTCTTGTACTGACCACCCCTCCCAAATCGTCAAACGAAACGACCCCAGGTCTCCAAGGACGTACAAGTGTTGATATGTTGACCTTTACATTCGCATTACATGAATACTATTAATGAAATGGACTGAACGTAATGTATCGAAATGATTAGTTTACTCCGAGACTCGAATCAGAAAAATACTTTGGATTATGAATCTTGAAAGAAAATTGCACTCCGTATTTGTGAGAATTTCGCCTATTCTCTACAATAATCTTAGCGACTTATTTTAAAAACAGAAACCCCGTAAATAAAACTTTCTGAGAAACGTTATACAACGCATTAAAAAAATACCACCTACGTAATCAACGGAATCTAGTGCCAAAAATGGAAATAAACACCTGTTCCAAAAATTGTACCCAGAGAATAACGCGATGGCCATTTTCCTAAGTGTATCTTCAAAGATAAAATTTTTGAGCTGTAGTTTATTATTGTACTTTCATTCGCTCTGTCTTAAGTCGCACAAAACATTCGTACTTACAGTCATATTTCACCATATTTACTCTGTGCATTACACTCGTTTCACTCAACGGCTCCGCCTGACCGTGGAGTGTAATAGTTGCGAAAAAAATCGCCCGGACGCTCTGCGGAAAGAGGGAGAAAGGGGGTGGGGGTGGGGGCGCGTGCAGGTCAGCGTGGGGGTCGCGAGGGTCCGGCGAGCCGCCGCCGCCACTGGATACGGAATATTTACTGCCCGCGTCCGTATTGAAATGTGGCCCAAAGGGACGGACGGAAGGCCCGCGGTCTCCCTCGAGATGGAGCCAAGACTCCCTTTACGAGTCTCCAACTTTCCTCATGCAGAAGACTCCCCCGCCCTCCGCCCGCACACGGAGCTGGGCGGAGGCAGGGGAGAGAGGCGTCGAAGGCCGAAAGGCACGGGCACGAGGGTGCGGACTGCGGAGGCGGCGAGGGCGGGCAGACCGCCGGGAAGGATGATGACGGCGGTAATGATGAGGGCGGAATGTCGACGAGGGCAGCGAAGATGAGAGTGGCCGTGGGGAGGTCGGATGGGAGGAAGACTGGAACGGAACGTAGAGGTCGGCAGAGACGGCCAGGATGACAGTAATGAGCACCTGGTTCTCGAGAGCGTCAGGGATCGGCAGGAGAAACGCTGGCAAAAAAAGGGAATGAAACGGCGTGAATGTCGAACTCCGCGATGAAGGCAGAGGCGGTGAAAGAGTCGGAGACGGTGGTAGGAGGCGAAGTGGTGATAGGCGGAGTCGGTGATGGGAAGCGAAGACGGCGGGAGGAGGCGGAGACGATCGTTGAGGCGAAGACTGTGAGAGCGGCGGAGACGGCGAAGACAGAGGGCACGGCGACGACGGCAGAAACGACTTCAGCGGGCGCCGCGACGATACGAACGGTCCGAGAACATGGACGCCACCAGGTCTCGCATAGGAACACGGCCGTGCCGGGGGCGGGAGTGAAAGGCGGCAGGGCCGGGCGTCAGCGCCGGGACCTCTCCATCCAGCCCAGCGCGCAGCCCACGGCGCGTCGTTAAAGAGGAAGCCCCCGGCGACGGACGAGTCGCGGAGGACGCCGCGCCCGACCCTCCCACCCCTCGTTCTCAGTTGACCGTTTGGAATTAGCCCCTCGTGAGATCGGCGATCCCTACATTGCCCTTGAAGGTATATTGTCACCCTTGTGCTAAAGCGGTAGGGCTGGTCGGTTTGCCTGAGATTTATTTATATACTTATTTACTCATCTACTTATTACATATTTACTTATTTATCTGGTAGAGGAAGTTTTGAAAAAACGAGCAGTGAACAAGTTTTTCAAAAAGCTATTAAATTTAGTGTTTTGACCTTTCATTGTATCATTGTAATGCCGATTTTTTTACTAAAATGCATTAACATGAGTTTGCATTAAGAAAAGTGTACTTTTTTGAATAATAGAAAATCTTTCGATCATATTTTTTAATAATTCGTTGTTTTTTCGTGATGGTTCTTTACTTGTTCTTCATTAAATTGCTGACCAATATCCATTGACACTTCATTATGAGTGTGCGTGCTCCTTTCATTGTAGTGATTCTAGTTTGCATCCAATATCTCTCTTCTCAAAGACAAAATTAATTATGGAAGATGCAAACAGTAATTCCACCCGTTTCGTCAACAGTTGCCTGCGTCTGGTCTGTGTGTATAGTATTAATACTTACCCTTTTCCTTCAGTACCGTATCGTCCCTCGGTAGTCAAATTGAAAGACCCACCCCCGTTGTACCCAAAAGAACCCTTCACCACGAACAGGTGAAAGTTAGGGGCCACGTAACGGGATGATCCCTCTTCCAAAGCTCTTTTAACCAACCGCATCATCCCTGTAGTTAGGGCTACGCAACCCGACTTCGCGCTGGAAAGGGGCATCGCCGTATGAATGAGAACAGAGGCGACTGCGGCGTTCGGGCACCGCCGGTCACCCCCCATCCTGTGCCTCCCCCCCCCCTCCCGGGATCTCGATCTTCCAGACACTTTAGCGCAGGTATCATTACGGGAAGGGGGCGGAAAAGGGAAAGGGTTGCGGAAAGGGGGCAAGGGGGTCAGGCACGTGGCCCTCACACGCCCAGAGGGGCGGCTACAGCTACAGCTTGTCCTGCTTTTAGAGCCTACCGCATAAGATAAATAGAAATAAAAAAAAAGACAAAGCAAACCAACAATTGAGGGAGAATACAAAGCTAGTTGGTTGTATTGATAACGTGAAGGCTGAATTCCTGAAAAACAAGCATTCTTTACCAGTCCATAGAATAATCAGTTAAAAGTAATGAACGATAAATCAGAACAATTATGATATAGCAGCTAGAAAATGAACCGACCTATGACAATGAGGGAAATGAAATGATATAGGCAGTGATTTCCTAACGGTCAATGCGCGTTACAGGCGTAATAGTTGACGCAGCTTTACGCCACCAGGAAATAATTCGAACGGGGTAGATGGGGTTATGGGAGGCGGTCATAGAAACATGAAAGACACTGTGAAAATGTCTGTTACAAGATTTTTTTATATAATTAATATATTTTATTTCAACCATATTAATTGTATGTTTAAAATACTCGCATGACAAATTATTAAATATACCACTTCGATGTGTTTTCGGTTTTTTTTTCTGTTTAAACTTTTATTTTGTTTTCAACTATTTAATTATTTTTGAAAGACGATACCGTCCGGACCCCCCTCGCACCTTACTCCCCCCTCCTCACTTTCGACACCGGTCTCATCCTTTGGGGCCCGGGGCTTTTTTTGCCACGCGCCGTCCGCACCCCTTCCCTGCCCCCAGCGGCCCGCCCACGTGGCGCGCCACGCGCCGTGCCGCTGCGGCGGAAGGCAAGGGAGGAGGAGGAGGACGCGGGGCGTGGGACGTGCCCGCGCGCGCCCGCGGGGACCGCGACGCCGCGACGCGTCGCCCCGAATTCCGCCGCTGCCGCATGACGCGGACGGCTGAGGTTGAACAACGGACAGGCCTTTGGGGGATGGCACGGCCCACTCTGGCTCGTGAAATGGGGGGGGGGCATGTAAAATAAAGTGTCTTTATTTAAGATATTTATTTCTTTTTATAAATTTATTTATTTATTTTTATACATTTATTTATTTATTTTTATTCATTTATTTATTTATTTATTTTACACCAAAAACAGTTAAAAGCTGTGTGTGACGTGCTACGTGAAGTGAATTCTGTGCATGTTTTCATAATTCTGTGATCCTTACTGTAAGTCATGTACCAGTTGAATTTCGAATATAGAAAGAAATAAGCATTTTTTAAAGATCTGTTTTTTAAAGATTGATTTTGAAATAAGGTCAAGAATAATTTTTCCAAAATGTGAGTACTTTTCGCGTAATTTTGCGTGAAAGTATGGGCGAGAAAGTACGTGCAGTTGTAGCTCCACTAGTTGTGTTGTGCGTTTGTGGAACGAGCCCTCACCTCAGCCGCTCCTGTCCGCAGGTGACGGAGGTCGCGCAGCGGCACACGGCAGGGCTCGCGGCGACGCCCGGCGGCGGCAGTGCCGGCGGCGGCTCCCCGAGCTCGGGCGTGAGCAGCCAGGTGACGTCGAGCGGCGGCGGAGGCGGAGGCGGCAGCGCGACGGGAGGCGGCTCCGTGCCAGGCTCAGGGTCCGCGCCCGCGGGCGCACCCTCGGCCGCCAGCATGCAGGCGGCGCTGCTCTCGCTCAACCAGGTGCGCACCCCACCCCCCTCACACTTAGGCTTGTGCCCTGCTTCGCTTTTGTGGTGTAAAGCTTCGTTCTGGCGATTACCAGCGTTTCCCTGGTATATCACCTCTCTCTCTCTCTCTCTGTCTCTCTCTCTCTCTCCCTCTCTCTCTCCTTATTCAATCCCTTCCCTTCTATTCTTCTCCTCGCGTCTCATCTGTCTCATCCTCCTTTGCATCTCTCCATTCCCATCTCCCCTTTTCTTTTCCTCTTCTACTTCTTTTTCCGTTCCTTATTTGTGCTGTCCCTTGTGCTGTGTTTTATTTGTTCCTTCTTTGATGCTTCTCTTTTATCTCGTTTATTTTCCTTTTATCCTTATCATCAATGTCTCTATTTTCTTTTGTGTACTAATGATTCTCTCTTTCTTCTTCATCCTCCCTTGTATGGTCCTAGCTCTTCTACATTTCCACCCTTTAATGCTTACTGTTTTCTCGTTTTCTTCCAATTTTTTTTAATCCTAAATCTGTAATATGTTATATCTCTTGTGTGGAGATATTAAAGTAACTTCGTAGAATAGACGAATCGAGCTAACAAGTTCGTTGAAGCCAAAGTTGAATTCAGATCCCACCCATGCCTATCAGAAAGAGTTTGGAATCGTAGAGCGGGTGATAATTTTGTAGTGTTCATCTAATAGTTTTGAAAGCCATACAGAAAACCAGCAAGCATCCAAAAACAGTTCCGCCCCCATTTTGCGGATAGACAGTTTAAGGCCCCTATCTTATCTGTCCGTCCACCATCCGCCTAACACTCGCGTGCGCTGCCTGTGCCCACAGTTCATGAGCCTGGGGCAGAGCCCCCAGCTGCTGCTGCAGAACCAGCTGGCGGCGGCGGCGGCCGCGGCCGCTGGCCAGCTCGGCAGCCAGGAGCTGCAGGCGCTGCAGCAGACGTTGCAGCTGCAGCAGCTGGTGCTGTTCCAGCCGGGGCCCGGCGGCCCGGGGGGCCCTGCCAGCTCGGGCCCCCAGCCGCCCTCCCCCGCGGGCCAGCTCCCGCAGCTCTTCCTGCAGAACCAGGTACGCCCACCACGCCCACCCCCGCCTGCGTATGGTCCTTCATACACAGTGTGTACAGCGCCGCCTTTTTTTAAGAATCACGAACTCCCATTTTCCGCGCTTTGTGTATTTTAAAACAAATCTTTGTAAATTGTGAGGTATATCTACGCAAAGATCTCGTAACTCTATCATCCTCGTTGTGTCTGCAGGGCAATTTCGGAATCTCGTATGTCGAAGAAAATTATAAAAATTTCATTAGAAAATCGTATGTCTATTTCTTATTAAGTAATTCACAGTAATTGTAACATGAAAATGATGATGATGACGATGATAATAACATCTACAAAATTTCATGAAAACTGGTGTATATGTTTTTTTCTGATCTTACTATTAGTGTTGTTTCCTTCCTGTATTTTATTTTACATACGTGCTTTTTTAAAGAAAAGTCACTCTAAAAGGATTAGATAATATTTTAGAGCAGTAGACGAATTTTCTGCTGGCCGTCACAGGATCGTATATGTCATTGGTCACACTCGTGAGATGCTAATCGCCAAGTGCATACATCGTGCTAGAGTTTGCTGTAAGTTGTGCTATACTACGTTGTATCAAACTTCGTTTTGCTCGACGTTTGAGAGTCACGCGATGGCGCCGAAAGTCGTTTCCTAGTGACACGCAATACCAGCAGCTTTTCGAGTGACGTAATGGCCTCTTGTTGCCACCAACTCGGAATGAATAAATGAAAGTAACTGAACTTTGTACCAGCTGAGCGCTTTTGCCAGGGATTTATGACACCAAACATCAGAATTTCCCCTCATTAAAAGTATCCATGCTGTATAAGTATCGGACTGCAAAACATCGAATGTATAGGACTGAACCCTGGTATTCGCTTTAGATTGCCCGCGAAAGACCGTGGCCAATGCAGAAAAGCGCGGCAATGCTCTCACTGCCGAGGCTTAACTGTCAAGCACAAAGAAGAATGGTACAACGTAAAGATTAGAATGTTTAGTAGATCAAGTGATGGATTGGTTTGCATGAGACATGCGGAATACTCCTAGGAAACACGATTTATATAAATATCATAATACTGTTTCAACATTAGAAATCTGTTGTAAATAGTAGTTATGTTAACGTACTTACTACAATAATTATTACTAAGTACGTTAACATAACTGAGTTACTGAGAATTCACTTAGACTTTAGGCCCTGAGTATTCTTACTAGCTGCTCATGGTGTGCTTAAGGGACTACGAGATCTTAGATTCGAAGAAATACGATATGCAATGGCATGTGTAAATCGATGAGGCATTCCCACGCAAACCACTTGAATATGGCACAGGCGGAGCTGTATTTGATGTAAGACACTCCCACTAGAATTAGAAACGCAATGAGGGGGAGGGGTCTAATGGGGATTCAACCCCTCCTCTTCGCCTTCCAAACCCGTTGACCCATATTCACAATGATGTTTTTTGCTAATTTCCATTAGTAACGCAAATCATTCAACGTCTCAGTTGCATACTACATAAACAACTTTAAATTAGGAAATGAAAATAGTTTTAAATCCAGCATAAGTGCAAAATTCTTCGTTAGAAAACATCAAATCGACTTGACACACATCTGTAGCGCGTGCACGCACCCGCTGAGATGAAGATGTGAGACTTTTGACAAGTTTAAGTGAGCACAGACATGTACTCGTATTAACATTAAATAAATAAAAACGTGTTACACGAGTTTGAATTGTCTGAGTTTGTATTTGGTAACACACATTACCTAATAGCAATAGTTATTGGATCGGATTCCTGTTTCGGACAAGGTTGGCGGAAAACCGTGTAGGCCGTCGTGTAGGTCAGCGCCGGATCTCAGCGTTATTCTGCCACATCCCGTGATAAAAACATGCATTGCATTTGCCGTGCCCGGAAACACGAAATAATCAATGAATCTTGTTTCGGGGTTATTGGTCAGTAATATGACTGCCGCACCTCATACGACCTACAGAGTTGTGTGGAATATATTACACTTACTTCAGATATTAAACTGCATTTCTAATAGATTTTCTGAAAAGAGAATGCATTCAGAAACCCATTCGTTATTTTTCCACGTCGTGTCGCAACCTTATTTCGTCTTGACCTTTCTTCACGCCAATGTATTCATCCTCGGCGAGCCTCTGACAGGATGATACCGTAATCATCTCGTGCCGTCGTGCTGCAACGCCCGTCCTCTCCACGTCAGTCATCGTTTTGGCCCGGCGAGATGCTGCTTTCTGCATCGCCCGCGCTCTCTCACGGGCACGCCGGGACGCAGAGCATACAGAGCGCTTGCGAAATACAGTAGAACCACGCTTTTCCGAACTAATTGGGGGTATGGTGGGTTCTGATTCGGAAATGTTCGGATTATCCGAAAAATGTACCGTACATATACAAATACATCTACGTGGTTACCAGACACACTATCGTAGCGTGCGATGTGAGAAAACGGCAACGTAGAGAAGCGATCGCATCGAATCATCAAACAGATTCAATTCCTTACGCCAAAAAAAAAGGACGCCGATTTTGCACGTTCCTCTAAGTGAAAATTACTGCCGTGTATACATGTGATAGACACCGTAGTTACCAGTGCAATAAACGTTTCATTTCGATAACTTGTTTAAATTGTTTAGTTCTAAGGTAATTAGAAACTCCTTTCTGTACACTTCGAAAAAGCATTTTATTTTGTTTATTCCATCCCGAATCTTGTTCGGATTATACGAAATTTCGGATTTACGGGGTTCGGATTAGTGGAGTTCTACTGTAGTTACAAATCATGCTGCGAAACGAAACAACGCACATGAGAAGCAATTGATTGAAACGTTCAAAACTTTTAGACAAAATAAGAATGCGTTTTTAAATGACCACGTCAAAAGATTTAACAGATTTTAATGTGATCATTATGTTTTCTCCATTATTTAAATGGACGTAATATCCTTTGATTTGGCATATCTTTTGTGTACGCCCAGAAATTTTAAAATACATTGAAAATTCGGTTCAAATTAAATGGATTGTGGAGTTAATACATTTGTATCTGTTGCTCTACCCTATTTGTTGTTCGTTTTCGAAGATGATCTACGTTCTAAGTTGTTCCTTTTCGTACTTCTTCCCAGAATTCAGTAATTACAACGTTTTTTCTACAATGATGGACAGGAACGCAATTTCTTACTCGAATAAAAAATGTAGTATTTTTTAATTATTTTATTTTCTTCTCTTTTCCCAGATGTTAATTTAAAATAGTTCATGAAAGACTTCTCCGAGTATCACCATGAAAGGAATATTATGAAATAATAATAATAATAATAACAACAACAACAATAATAATAATAATAATAATAATAATAATAATAATGATAATAATAA
>BOPP01000098.1:2781736-2818392 GCA_017312745.1 Gryllus bimaculatus
GCAGGTAACGCGCCCCGCGCCCAGCGCCCCGCCGCCATCTTGGGCACCGACGCACCAACACAGTCTCGCTCGTTCCAAAGTTCTGGCCTAGCTCCGGTCCGGGCGACCCCGCGTCGCACGCAGTTTTGCTGCCGTTTCGGTCGCCATGTCTTGGCCTTCCTCGGGGCTGAAACGTAATCCCTCTCGAGCCATTTCGGTTCTCTGGACTAGACGTGCACCAGGGTTTAAATGAGCTCGAAGGACCGCGGCTCAGGTCGTCGAATTTCGGGGAGAATTGCAAAGGGCGTCAGACAAATACTGGATAAATCAATTCGATGTACAACGTAATAAAATAATCATGCTTCTGTTATATAATCAGTGGCTGCTTGCGTCCCAACTGACTGGAGGTTGCACCTCCATCGAGTGACGGTAATATAATTTCCAAAATTTAAAATAAGAATATATAATACAAATGTAAGCAATTTAAATTAATTAAAACTAAGTTAAATAAAAGTCTATATTAAATTTTTCTTACATAATGTTATGCGCCGTGCCCGTGTAAGATATACACCTTCCGGCACGTGGTTCTGACTTTGATTTCCACTGCGCACTTACGTTCGACTCCAACACATTTCAACTACACGATTGCTTGGACACGTTCCACACAAATAAAATTATTTTATTTCGAAAACTACACTACCCTGGTAACTTTGGCTATTATGAAAGATCTTTGACACACATTCGTATTCACAAGAACGCTCGCAAACTGCTGACCAGCTGCAGGCACACTAGCGTCCTCGAGACATTAAAGGACTTCCATCCAGAACGGCCACCTTTACACAAGGGACTAATCAAATGTACGTTTTGAATCGACAATCATAATATCAAATGAAAAGAAATTCTCCAAAGATCATAAACGATGCATTGAATATCGTCAATAATTGACTCAATTTGTGGACTTTCGATATCAAACAAAATCCATAAATTACGTTGCAGCGAATCAGACGAAAACAGAATATTGTTATTCCTCTGAGACTTCCTCCACGCAACGCTAGACTTCCGCCGCGCAACGCTAGACTGCGCCACTCATCTGGGTGCGCCACCAAAAGGCTGCATCTTTCCGTGGTAAATCGAAGGCGTGAAACTAAAAGCAGTAAACCCATTAATACAACCAAGAGCCAATAGCGTGGTGTAGTACCTGGGAAGGCACCAGACACCGGAGAATGCCGCCAGTTGGATGCTCTTTGGTTTCAAAATGATTTCATATACATCGATATTGCTACAATGTCTTCAATATTGAATGTCATTAAAAGGAAAATGTATATTCCTAAGATGTTTTGATATATTTTTCGATTACCTGAGGGTTGTGCAACCGCGTGCAATCTAAACACGAGCCGCCACTGTATTTAATAATTGATGCGCCTCGAATTGTGATAGCATCCGCTTTTGTAGTATTTTTTAAAGAAGCGGGTCATATGTTTCGGTCGATACGTATTGAGTGTGGCGACTTTGGGTCTGTTTCACTCTGACAAAGTTCATCAACGCTCCTGTATGTCGCGGGTACAATACATCATATCTTAAATATTTTTAACAAGAGCGACGGAGTTGATACACGGAGTGAATTGGATCCTGTGATACTCCTGACATTACTAGAAAAGGACACAAAGTTCACTGAGCCTATGTCGCTTGGTGATTTATTATATTTATTATCGAAAGAAAAAAATGGTAAAAAATTGTACTGTATGTGACGTATGGAGTAGAAGTGTAATCTGGGCAAGTTTTCTTGGTCGTAAGTAAAATAGGGACCAAAGAATCTCTTCATCTTTTCTCGCGAAATTTTACTTGTAAGTTTAGGAATTAAGGAAAAGGACTGATAGAGCAGGAATGGGGGTCGCCGTCGCCGCAATGCTGTCGTTTTTCCATGTGCATTATTGAAAATCTTCCAGGCACGCCCCTATATCAAAATGAAAAGAAAAGAAAGCACTAGAAGAGTGTCCACATTTCGTGTTCAGTGTTGTAAAATATTAGCAGAAAAAGGTAGAAAATAAAAAATGGCAAGATAAGTAGAATTCATTCAATAAATGAATGATTCATTTGAATGAAAATCAACTTTAACCAGACCTAAGTCTCGAAAATTGAGAAGGGAGTTGTTTTAAAAATAATGGCTATGAAAATATTTGAAAATGAAGTGTCGCCTTCCACTTTTACCTGGAAGGGGATAAGGTAGTCGGTTTTCAATTTACGTACTATGCACTCTTCTGGGTCGGTCCTCAATTTATATATAGGTTAAACTCTTATTTTCCTTCCGGTTCCCAATTTACATGCGCCAGTTTTCTTGAGCTCCTAGAATTCGTACCGCACCTTTCTTACCGAGACTAGGATAAATTAAATGTTAATCGACGGGTATTAAGAATCGTGGAATGTTGCAAGAGTACAGTTGTGTCTGCAAACGAAGACAAATTATGTATCTCAAAAATTCGTGTATTATTATAACCCGAAAAAAATATTTAGAAAACTATTACCGACGCCTTGCGTCTGAAGAGGTAATAGTACCTCTAAGCCCCTCACCCCTCTTTCATAAATGTCAGGCTAGTAGTGTTAAGTGAGGTTAGCGTTCTGACAGTTGTTTCATCGGCGGAACTGAATGTGTGCTTGTTAGCGCACCAGGAACTTCATGCGAGCGCCGCATCGCTGTTTCTCGGGATTGTCGTCCCTGGGTGCCCTGGTTTATGGTACATGTGACCGGGACAGTTCCCGGAAGAGGAACGGAGTCGTCTCCCGTGTATCTCGTAGGAAACGCGAGACGTTCATAATGACCTTGACGGCGATGATAATGATGATGATGATAATAATAATAATAATAATAATAATAATAATAATAGTAATTATTATTATAACAACAATGATGATGATAAAAATACTGTAGAACTACAGATTCTATTCTTTTATAAATGGGAATAGAAGTAATCTCTAAATTAAGACTGCCTTCTACACAAACACAACACTGTTTCTCATGACGGTCATCAATATCACCGTGATGGGGGGAAAAGCTCAATACAAAGTATGCAGTGCGATGAGATAAAAAGTCTTCACAAATCACGCCTCACCCATATCCCGCTCCTCCCGCTCGCCTAAACATGACAGTACATAAGCGTGAATGAGCTCTCGACGGAGGACGCTGTGTGCGAAAAGTGTTTGGTGCACGCTTCGTAATGTATCACACAGTGGTACGAGTAGTTCGATTAAAAAAATAAAAAAAGCTGTAACGCACGCCAAAAAAAGATGAAAGAACACAAAAAACAATGCATCGCGCACAGCTTGTTAAAAAATTGTTGAGATTTTTGGCTGATTTGTGGTGGGGGGATTTGTCAGAAACCAATATTCTATTATAGGTGGGTATATTACAGTTTAACTTTGTTAGGGTAGGGGGATGTAATCTTAGAGAACGATGTGAATATTTTAGTGAAATATTTCCTTCACATTAAGTATGTTTTCAATAAAAACAAAACAAATTTATGGAATATGTTGTAAGGGTATTGTAATTTCTAGGATATGATTATAAGAAAATATATGAAAATGTATGTTTTTATATGGAAATGCTTAAACTAATTTTTGAATATTCATGTTAATTTTGATATGAAGCTAGCATCTGTTAGGCCCTTAAAGTCAGGATCTCTGCTCAGGATGAGGAGCCTGAAGGCAGGACCTTTCAAATGGTGCACCTATCCTTTAATATGCAAATGGTAAAGAGATATTGTCAGAGAAAATTCTATGGTAGTTTTCTGACAGTCCAAATTTGTAGACCCCTAAGATTAAATTTACAGTAATATACTTGGATTGGTAGAATTTCATTGTCCGTTGTTGTGACTGAAGACAATTGCATTCAGGTGATTTGAAACCCTTGTGTTGATGGAGTTTCTGTTGTCTAGTATTAATTGGTCCTACAATTGTTACAGATAACACACTATTGTGTATCTACAAGTACTAGAAATGCATGATGTAACAATGGTGATACCTATGTGGTGATGAAATATGTGAGACTTGACAGATATCAAACAGATATCAAAATGAGATATATTTTCATTCCCTATTTCTGTAATTCTTTAATGCCGGTGAACAATGACATGAACAAACTTCTTTCTGCTAAATTAGTGAATTTCATATCTTTGTAGGTTCAACAGGCAGTAGCACAAGCAGCTCAACAATTGCAGCAGCTGCAGAAGCAGCAACAACAGCAGCAACAAGTGCAAAGTCACAACAGCCCTGCACAGCCATCCAATCATCATCACCACCACCACCATCATCACTCACTGTCCCAACATCATAATGCTGTCAATCAGCAACATCAGCAACAGCATGCACAACATCAGCAGCATCAACACCACCATCCACATCACCCACACCATCATATCAAGGTAACTTGAAAAAGGATTTGAAAAGTGTCTCATAGTATTTAAAATGTGTTCTGTAAATTCCTTGTTTCAACTGTATTGTATTTTTGCTTCAACTTCTCTCTGTTTCAAATAGTGTAGTATATGTAACTTGGTACATTCTAAAGCTGAACTATGTGCTTATAGCTTATGTGTGATAATCCTGGAATGCATGTTGATTACAGGCTCCACCTCCTCCTCAGCCTGTTCTTGGGGGTGTAGAAGATGAAGCTGCACCAGATTTAGAAGAACTGGAAGCTTTTGCCAAGACATTCAAACAACGACGAATAAAACTTGGATTCACACAGGGTGATGTGGGCTTGGCAATGGGCAAATTATATGGTAATGACTTCTCACAGACAACCATATCAAGATTTGAGGCCCTGAATTTATCATTCAAAAATATGTGCAAACTGAAGCCATTGCTTCAAAAGTGGCTAGAGGATGCAGACAGTGCTCTTGCTAATCCTGGAGCACTAACTAACCCGCTGACAACACCTGAGGCTATTGGACGTCGTCGCAAGAAGCGAACTTCTATTGAAACAAGCGTACGAGTTGCCTTGGAAAAAGCATTTGTCCACAATCCAAAGCCCACCTCTGAAGAGATTGCTCTTCTAGCTGAAAGTCTCTCAATGGAGAAGGAAGTGGTTCGAGTTTGGTTTTGTAACAGGTAAGGATCAGCACAAGCTAGCAAAATAGTTTATATATTCATGAAATTTCTTCTTTGATGTGATTCTCAGGAGCTATCGTACTCATGCTTGTGACACTTTGCCACTGTTGAAGGCGCCAGAAGGAGAAACGCATCAACCCACCGAGCGCCGCCATGGGCAGCCCAGCAGCTGTTACATCTAGCCCATCCATGTTTGCATCATTGGCTATGGGTGCTGCTGCTGGTGCTCCACTTTCTCTTGTTACCTCGACCACATCCAGTTTTGTTGGTGGTGGTTCATCTGGCACAGCAGCTGTTGTGAAGTCGGAATGACGACCGTTCTAACCGGCAGCAGCCGGTGAGACCGGCCGTCGACCGTCACCCTTGCCTCTTTGGTGGCAATGGGGCTGAACTGAACTCTAGCTGGGAACAGCAAAATTATATCAGTGCCTGAGCTGGCACACCTTTATGATTCTGATGTAGAAACTGCTGAATGAAGGCAAACGACTTTCCCACAGTTTCACAATTTTGACATCTGTATACTGATCTGCAAAAGGACAGTAGCTACACTCTTGGACAAAGTGGTGAGCATGGAAATGTAGAATACTGCTGATCAGTCTTACACATGTGAAATCTGAAAGACATGAAACATATTAAATGTTGCACTTGCTACAGAATCTTGTGGTCTGTAACTTTTAAAACCTATGGATGGAAATTAGTAGTGGTGTTATATTTTTGAGACACTTAAGTTTGACTTTCTAAGTGTGATTGCTTTTCAGTTATTATTATTATTTCTCAAGGATTTGTATAATATCCTGAAAGTTAAAAATTATGTCAATTTTAAATACAAACTGTTTAATGTCACTTTCTACGTAGCTTTATGTCATAAGTGTGCTGTGTTAAGCACTACATGATCTGATAGAGTACGTGTGCGTTGTAAGTGCCAGACAGCATTGGAAATTTCTTTTGCAAAGATACTTCTTAAGGAATGTGATGTGACATCAGTCTTTACCCTTGTGCAATTACTGTAGAAAGGTTTTTGTAACCACAAATGACCGGTGATTTACCAAATGGAAAACGCCATCACTGCCAGGAGTGTCTCCTGAATCAAGAGAAGGCAGCTGCACCAACTGGGGTTATTTAGCTCTATGATTACTCCTGACTTGAGGGCATCTGTATTATCCTATGGGAAATCGGCAAGAAGTTGAAAAAACACCATTATTTTTCATAAACTTTGTTTTAAATGGAAGACACAAATATTCTTGCACCGCTGTAAGAATAAGGAACGCATATATATAGGTGATGTCTACCATTGGAAAGTAAGGGTAATAGAATTGGGTTCTTGCCAAGTATTGGAGTGTTGTAAAGTTTTCTTATGTATATCATAAAGTGAGTTGTGTGTTTTTATTAGAATTTTTCCCAAAGATAAGCCAAGCCTCCATTACGATCTCAATGAAGAAAGATTACAAGTTATGGGTGAAATCATGAGGTAGAATTTATTGCATAAATTTATCTGTAAAGAGAAGGAACTTGATGAAAGTTCTACATTTTACTTTCAGTAGGAGTTGAATTACAAAGTCTTCCAGAGAATGTTCCTGAAACCCCTTTAGAAATGCATATTATTTCTTTTTACTCTACAGATACAATAAATGTATACTTTATTCTGGCCAAAATTGGTTTTCCTCTTGAAAATTATGATATTATGATAATATTGCTTATAGTATATAGATCAATGTACATTGTGAATATACTTGCATTAAGTATCATAATCAAGAGGTTAAAAATATTAGTGTGTGTGAAGCGATAAACATCAAAGGGCATGTCTTCTGAGATATGTTTCATAGCGTTTGAACTAGCTTCCCTCGTACATGATCACTAAAGCAAACTATTCAGGTTAGGCAACAAATATCAGCCTTAGAAGAGTACAACTAGACATAGTTTTTAATTGTCGTTATTGCTTTAAAATCTTATAACTCTACATATAATTAGCACTTCTTGTCTATCTGTTGTATATTTATTATATTGTGGATTCATTCTGTGTTATAGATACAAGTTTTTTGTCACATTTGTTTTCATTAAACTCATTTCATGTTTAGCATTGGGTGTTTCTAATATTAATATGTCTCACTTGTACTCTTCTGAAGATGATTATGTTAAGATGGTGCATGTTCTGTACCCATGTGTGAATTCATTTAGCCCAAGTAATGTGCTCTGCACAAAATAAGCACAATTATGAGAGCTGCTGAACAATGAGGACGGCAATGACTTTTATTTGTAACGTGATCTTGATGTTCTTGCTTAGCCTGTCAGCGTGTGCCAGTTTAAAGCAGGGTTCCTCATATACAACAGTTCAGGCACATGATGACAGGCTGACCTACTGTTTATTAATAAAAGTAGTAGCATGTGATATGTGTGCATAATAGAAATGTCTTGAGCCTGATTTTCTTTATATATTATTATATTGATGGGATGTATTACTATATTATTATTATTATATTATTATTATTAGAATTTTTATGAAAGTGATGAGGACCAACTATCATATTTACTTGTCTAATTTTCACATTCAACTGATTATGATTTAACCCCAGTCTTCTCAGAATTATTTTATTATCAGCATGATTTGTGTTTCTCATCGAATCAGCGAATTTCATTTCTTTTGTACATTGTCATTTCAATGGCCAGGAAAATGCTATAAGTCTATTCTAGACACTTATAAAAGAAGTACAGTGAAAATTACCCAAGTAAATAAGGTATATAAAAGAGATGAAAGAGAAAGTTCCTATTGCCATGTTGGGCAAACCAAATACTTAGTTGAATTGTTAATTATAATATTAAAGATGCTGATTTTGGTAAATGTTTGATTAGAGTTTTAGAATGTACTGTTACTGTCATGTACAGCTTTAAGTTTCTACTTTTCCTGTCCACTACAAGGAAAGATTTATAGAAATGTTATTGTAAGGACAACGAAAAGTTTAAAACATTTTTGTTGTAGTCATGAAACTTATTTTGGATAATTTCTTGATAAATTAATACTATCTTTGAAAAGAATTGCAAAGTTATATGTTAACTATGCGTATATATATGTTGCTATTTTCACTTCATTTCAAATATCATCCTCGATTAAAAACTGTGCACAAATATTCTTGTATTATAATCTGCTTTCATTTTTGATGTCCAAAGTGAAATATCATACCAAAAGTACAGAGCGAATGTATATGTGTGCATGAGTGTACTGGTATGTATGCCGTGGGTGGGTATTTTGTATATACCTATATTTATTTACATATACCATTTATAAAATAACACCCATTCATTTAAAGGAATTTCACTGAATCATAGAAAACATAATTTATTGTCTTTTGTGAGGTTAAATATCCCTCTGTTGTTTATCATTGTTTCATATAATGATGTATGTTAAAGGCTCATATTGTGTATATTATGTCAACCTTATTCTTTCCACTGTGACAACACCAAGAAATAGAAGTATTCTTTGGTTTCTCTCTATGTGGTATTTGCCTTCTCCCTAAATGTAAAGTGGATATTTCCACTTTGTTAATTATTGAGAAATACAAAGATTGAAAAAGTGACTCATTTTTGTGTTAGAAAGGAAACTCTACAAGTGGATCATACATTTTTCTACGCGTTCATACAAGTATACCAGTAATTCTGTGAAGTATGCATATATATTCATGTAAAGTTCTTACATAACTTTGACAGGGTCATAAGTGTATCTACAGAGATGAAAGTTATTGTTGGCAGATTAATATTACATTCGGTGATAATGATGGTGCGGACAAGATGTTTCCAATATACACTACTTTAGTTCTCTGTAAAGTGTTGTAATCTTGAGGTATGGCCCTGTGTTTGTGTACATGTTCAAACATTGTCCGTACAACAGTAGATATCATGTGGCGCTAGGTGTACATTTCCAACATCTTGTAAAAAACTGTAACAAGTTGAGCACACTCATACAAGTAGAAAGTAGGCTCATGTACATGCACTAGCCCTTATTAAAAAACAATAAACACCTTAAATTCCAGGTTATAAAATTTAAAAAATTATGTCATTTTGTATTCAACTCAATCCCTGTTTTCCCTTTGCTAATGCAAAGGATATACACTACCAACCATCTCGTCATAGTCACGCAAATATTTCACAAGATCTAAGTTAAAAACTATTTGTTGAAGTATGTGTGGTATTATCTCTGCTCTGAAGAAATATTCACTTTCTGTACCCAACATAAACTGTTAAAAATGACATTTAGATATATGAAAATGAAAACTAGATGTACATTTTGTATAGACCCAAAGAAGTAGAGACTGAATTGATCTGTACGGAACAGTTTTCAAGTTATTGTGAAGAACGGTATATAAATAAGACAACTTGCATAAGAATGCATCAGCAAGAAAATTTGACTTAAAACACTTGAGTTTATTCTACAATTTTGATAGAATTAATAAGCTTCACCAAGTAATATTTTTAGATGCAAAATAATATTTAATTTATGATTTCAATTTGATACATTTTCTGTGAAAACAAATTGTTGTGAACATAGAAACTTTGATTTATCTGAATTATATATATTTAGTTGTGTAAATCATTTTTCTTGCTGATTCATGAATTGATTTTTCACAGATTCATTTCAAACATGACAATGTGTATCTACCACACTTGAGCATTGAAATTTCTATCACAAGAAAAGAAGACGAGAATATCACAGCATAAAAATTTTAACTCAGGGAAATTCATCCTCTCACATGGTTATTTTACACTGCAACTCTTTCTTTTGTGTCTGCTACCTTCCTCGTTTATTTCAGAGCTTTTATTTCTCTCTTTTCAACACAGGTAGTCTGAATGTTGCTAAAATTATTGTTAAAAAATAATTAAGAGTATGCAATTTGACTTCATTACTTTCTCTTTTTATAAGTATGCTAATATTTTCAAACTTGAGTATTTATTTTCACCCCAAATATCATCTTATTTGTTTCATATATAACCCAATTATATTTAAAATATTCTCAAATGTCTGCTACATTTCAGAAGACATAAAGAGCACCTTTTCATTCCAATCCATGCGAATTGTTTGATCTTTATGGTGTCTATAAACATGAAATTATTTCAATGTTAAACTGAATTGCTTTGTGCTTTCTGGAGTGAATCTAGAAAGTATTTCAGGGGAGCAATTTTTAATTCATACCTTTTTAAATTAATATTTTTTAAATATAAAAAGAAAAAAATAGTGTTTGTTTGAAGTTTAAAAAAATAGTAGATTCATTATGGGTATTTTCTTTGAACGTGATGGATACAGTATATGGTAATTGTTTTGAATAGATTGAGTAAAATTTCATAAAATGTTAAATTGAGGGTTTAGCATGGCCCTCACTTCCCTCTGGATCCAACCCTGGTTAGAAGGATGATTACTTTTACTGACACTTGCACAAGGAAGTTAAAGAATACACATTTTGAATTGCTTAAGGCTTATAACTGCTAATCTGGACAAATTTTTAGATAATGTTATCAATGAGAATATTTTCCTTCAAGGCATCCCTTTGTATCATTCAAATAGTGATTATTTTTACTTTCTCTTTATTGCTTCAATATAACTTCAATATAAAACTAAAACAAACCATTTCTAATACACTTTGCTACACATATTATCCATGAGGCATATTTTCCATCCTGATTGGCATCGCACACAATGTGAAGTTGAGAATAAATATTAATCTGTTGAATATCAAAAGAAAATGTTCAAAAAGAATATTAATTATGGACTTCCTGTAATTTGGCATTTTATGTAGTTCTGAGAAAAACTAATGATGCCTGTCAGACAGTTCATCTTTATGTTATCCTTTTATTGTCAATAATTATCACTACTTATTCCTTAATCCTTATAGGGTAACATCTTTTTTAAAGTCATTAGTAGTAAAATCATACACATCTGAAACACCTCTGCATTTTTTAATCTTTATTGGTACAAATTGCACAGACTTTTTTTCTAGTTGGTTTTAAGTTAACCGTAGTTCGTGAAACAATATATCTTCACCATCATCATTATCATGAACAGCAAGATAGTAGGTCTGGTGCCTGTTCCTATTAAAAGTTCCTATTGAAAGACTAGATCTGGTGTTCCTCCAGATGTTCCTTGAAACAATATAATGAAATGTTACATATTAACACAATATCAAACAAACAAAAAAATACTATGAACATTTTTCTGAAAATTATGTTGATTAAGAAAAGCACTTCACAAATATAAATATCAATACACACACACACACACAAATGTTTGAGCTGATAATGATCAATGCCGCCAATATTACATATTAAAACTTATATTTCAGAAACATATTTTTCCTGCTGCAATTTCTTACTTTTCATTCAATTTATATATTATAGATACAATGGTATTATTAAGCAAAAGTTACTTTAAGATTAGTGTGTAATTTGGAAAATTATAATAACAAATATTGTGAATATCAACTAATTTATTTAATTTGATCAGAATAACTTTTGAACTTGGAACATGTTTTGAAGTTTCTCGATTTCATATAACATACTTCTAATATCAAAAAGCTTGATAGTACAGTTTCCATCACAATTTATTTGTAGAATCTTGTGATTGCATTTTCGAACAAATCAGACAGCTGCATGGATCAACCAAATACAATTAAAAATGAGTTTTGCATATTGAAGCAAAGCATATTGATTCATTTAAGTATAGGGTTGATATTTTGCTATTTCAAGAACTGATCTAGAAAAATTAGTTTTGATATTACAATTGACCCATGTTTTTATGAAAGTACTGTAATTATATTCTTAATTAATATTCTGTGAAGAAGAACTTTCTCTATTGCTCATTTTATAAGAAAATATGTTGGATGGAACAACTAAATTTCTATGAATAAATAACTTTGAATATATTTGATTTACGTGGAAACTTCAAAATAACTGCGGAAATTACAACAAAGATTTTAGAGAGGAAATGGAACTAAAGAACCCCTACTATAGTGAAAGATATCAAAAATCATTTTTTAGAAGGATGGAAAATAAGTATTATAATAGAATAAGCTCTGAGAGAAGAAAGAAAAGCGAACTTGCTACCAGAAGGAAAATGAAGATACTTGCTGAAATGAAGATAAAGTGCAACTGTGTAAGTTTCATAACATTTACTATGAATATGCACAGGGTTGGCTGGTTTAAATCACAAGATGAAAAAAGGGTTGATGGTTTTTACTCTCTCATGCTTCATTGGTCGTAGAAAGTTACGTAATGCTGGAAAAAAATCATTGACGAAATATTGACAAATTCAATTTTGAGGATGAAAATGAGCTTTATTCCCTATGAAACCTTCAAACTTTCCTCAAAATGGTTCACAACTTTTGCTTCAAATTTTTGCGCAAATAGAGCAAACTACACATAAAAATGGTGTGGGCCTGATTTTCATTAACACCTCTGAAGTTTTGAATTTGCACAAGTTTAAACTTTTTTAGACACCCCCGCCCCTAGATTAACATGATTGAAGATGGAGATTGGTTTGTTAATGAAATCTGACGTACAAAATTAGATCTTTAGATAATGTCAGGTACAATATCTTGTTAATATAAGTAGTTTTTACATAATTTCGAGTGAAATAATGACAATAATAAAATTAACAAACAAACATTTCAACTATGGTTCCAAAGTTTTTGCTCAAAGAGAGCAATATTTACTTTATAGACCCCATTCTTTTTTTAACATCTAGAATTTTCAAAATTTCAATTTTTTTTTTTCTTTTGAGAGAGTATTTTGTGTTTCTGGGCCTATTAACAGCTATGGTAATTACTCCCATGGGTGAAGGGCATGTTTATATCCGGTGTGTGATGGTGCACCTCCCATGCTAGAATGTGCTATCCAACGCCTGCTTACACGCTGGCTTCAATTCCCCTAATCCCCCAACCCGACCAATCCACTCTACACCTTCTGTATTAAAGCCAGAAATTTCTTTCTTAATGTGAGCTATTTCTCAATATTAAATCTTTAAATAATTTTGATACTCATTTTAAAAAAAAATAGTAGTTTTTGTGTAAGTTTGAATGTCATGAATACAAAGTTTGTTTTCACAGTGGTCACACTCCTTCAATACTGAAGGTAGAGATTTCTTTCTTAATACAATATATTTTTCAGTATTTGTTGTTTAAATAATTGCATGTTCACTTTTTAAAATAATGTTTTCCCTAAACTTTTCATTATATCATTTGTGTTTCCAGAAAAATGGCTAAATTGTTATTAGGAGAGGTGCACTATAATATGATTGCATTCCTGTTACCAATAACATGAGCTAGTATGAGCTGTTGTAGTACCCATAGTTTTAATTTTTTCTTCATAAAGCCAAAAACACATCAAATCTTCATATCTTTAAATTCTACAACAGTGACTTTCAGAAATATATTTTAAAGTGTAAGAGTGAAATATATCTTTCATTTAATTATTCCTGTTCAGCCTTGCTTGTTTACAGAGATGTTAACTCACATTTAATGTATTAATGTGATCATTTCTAGGGATGCACACTTCATATGTTTGTTTCTTCAATAAAGCACATCATATGTTTGAATCATTGCATAATTTTTGAAAATCACTTGAATTGGCTATATATCAATTAATCATGATTTCTCAGTACAATGTGTGTAATTTCACATAATTCACCATTTTTTGTAGCATAAGGAATTTTCCATAGTATGTGCGCATAATTCAACAAAGCATCTGATTTCCCACTACTTTTGTCTGTTTTGAATGCTGTTTATCATTTGTAATGTTAAATTTTCTTTACATAAGATTCCAAGCCCATAGGAATTGTATTTTAGTGCACAGCTAATTTATATATTTTGTTTAAACATTTCCTTTATATATATTGACTGCCTATGGTTTCAATTGGCTGGCATGTTCTAAGCCCCCTACCTCCACCTTTTGTTTTCGAAAGGGAGTGAATTTATTTCAAAAATGCATAATTGTTTTGAGAGCAAATACAATGTGAAGTGTTAGTCAAAATAGCACATTTTCCGCATAAATTTGCATATGTGAATGTTTTCAGGTGCGTAATAGCTACAAAATTACCCAATATTTTGGACATAATAACTCCATAATTTACCAAAATTTAGCATATTTTAGCAATAATTTTGAATTTCGTTTGCATAAGTTGCATATTTTTAATGATTCCTAACATTGTTTTTGGCAATAATTTATTCCACAAAAATCAAGTCTTATTTCTATTATTGTAGCAATGCCATTTACTCTTGTTTTTATGTGAGACCTTTGTCATTTTATCTATGTATCTAAAAATATCATAGTCATCATCATCAGCAGCCAGCATTATCGTCATCATCATAAACTTCAGGTTGCTAGGCCTGTCACCTGTTTCTATTTCCCAGTAGATCAGGAGGCTTACCCCTCCAGGTGTTCCTGATCTACCTATTTCTTTGGCGGTCTTCCCACATCCCTTCACCCTATTGGTTTGTACTTCAACACTATTTTTGGTAATCTTTCTTGTTTCATTCAGTTAATGTGAGAAAGACATTTTATCTATCCATTCTTTATTTATTCTACTATATTTTTTGTCTTTAGCCTGTTTCTGATGTCTTTACTCCTTAGCCTATCCTTTAGTCACTCCTTCAAAATAACGTAGGAAACACATTTACATTGCCTCTAGTCTTTATTGCTCACTACTTTTGATTGTCCAGACTTTGGAGCCTACATGAATATTGATTTAGATATTTAAAAATATGTTATTACTGTATCTGGTGAAAACATTCAACTGAAATTTTTCATATTTCACAAAATGTTTTTGCGTATTACATTCATCCTTAAGGTTGGTTATATCATGTTTTGTAAAATAGTGTTTTCATTATTGGAAAAAACTTACTCTGTTTTGAAAAATATTTTACTAATACAAAATTGACTGTAGTTTATTTATTTTATAACTCACTACAGTCAAATACTACTGATTTTGTTAGTTCGGCATATATTTATATATGATAATAAGCTGAACCAGGAGAAATCACATTACAACCAAAACAACATGGTTTAAACAAACCCTTAAAGAAAAACATATTACCTCAAAATAATTATTTTAACTCAAAAAGCTTGTTTTAACAAAAAACCTTCAACAAAAAAATGTACTGTAACAAAAAAGTTATTAAAACAACAAAAACTGGTTTAAATAAAAGAAAAGTTTACTTGGTTGTGCGAGACGCATATAATCTTGCAGTGAAAGTGTTCATAATACTTTGAAAAAAATGTTTTTGTCCAAGAAAATACATAAAAGCAAATTTAATTCATATAATTCATTTCTGAAAGTTCTCAATGGTATAATTAAAGATATTTGGAACAGATTCATTTCTTTAGATCCAAAGATCTTGCTTCCTGCCTATTGAAGTAAATTCAATAAATTTTAACTATTGCTATGTCCATATAATTTCATTAATTGAAAACATCTTTTTAACTCCAGTATTTTCAGATATTTGCATGCTTGTATTTTTCCCCCTATACAGTTGCCACAAGAGAAACTCAATCTCCAGATATAAAAATCATGGCCATGAAGTAAAAATTCATTTGAAGTTTGATTAATATCCTTCATGAAAAATTCCCAATTAATCGAATATATTATATAATAAATCATACATTATTTGAGTACCTGTTATGTACCTGGAGCAACTAAACGATATTGCCTATCATTGCCATGATAGAATGAATAAAATGTCTACTTTTTTCTATGCTGTTACATCCCATAAAGTTGTTGGTTGTAAAGTTTGAATGCTGTATTTTTAAAGATTTCCACTTTACAAAGGCCATTTTTCTGGAAATATTATAGCTCATTTTATTGATCACTTATTTTGCATAATTTAAAGCAGAATGATAAATAGTTATTTCTATTTATAAGGGAATATTTGACCGATCTCGAAGAAAGTTGGCATATCTTTGTGTTTTTTCATGGAGAAGACTTTTATGCTGTTTATACACTTCTTTGTAAATGTTTATAAATGAAAAACATTTTTTTTATTTACGAATCAATATTATTATTTATATTATTTAATCTGTGTTGTAAAGTACAGATCTGTTTTGCACAAATTTTTTCGCAGTTTATACATTTTTTCATGTTAACATTTCTCTAGGCTATATGTAAAAAACGATTAAATTGTTTGTCTGTCTCCCTCCCTCTCTCTCTCTTCATCTCTTGTTCCCTCTCTCTCCCTCTCTCTCTGTCTCTCTCTCTCCCCTTTCCCGTCTCCCCACCCTACTTGGAGGAGTGGGAATCTGTTTTCACAAAAATTATTTTACAAGACAAACAGAATATTTGAATTTTTGTGTTTTCTCTATCATCCATTCGTTCATTCCCTTTGACCAAGTACAATTAATAATATGATAGATTTTTATAGGTTAATGATCGTGTTGTCTACAGCAGTTATGTCCCATAGTATAGCTGCTGTCTTCTTCCCATCCTTCCCCTGATGTCAATATTCCTAACATCATTCATCCTTGTTAATCCACAGCTTCTCAAACACATTATTCTCAAGGACCTCATCTCAAGAAACAAAAGTCTGACTGTCAACTCAAGTGAAACAACTCCACACAACTGCATAACAGCGAAATTACAAATTTAACTTGATGTCTTGAATGCTGAATTTGACATAAAAAATAAATATAAAAAACATAGTTTGATATTTGAACTTATTACTTGTGTTTTATGTACTTATTAACACTTATAATTTACTTGGGTTGTAAAGATAACTTCCAATTTATTTATTACTATTTATTTTTAACTTTTATAATAATGAAGATAGGTCCCAAGTGGTCCATGCACTCCTAAACTTAACCTAAGTTTGCGGGCCTGTAGAAATCTCTTTGGCTAACATTGATCTACACCTCCACTAGAAATCTCCACAGCCCTCATCTCTTTCTTCTTTATCATCTCTCGCAATTTTGTCCCATTTAGCATAAAGTTTTTGCTATAGCTTTATAAATTAATTATTTTTCTCCTTCTTTCCTTTCTTACTTCACAATGACAGATTTAAGGAAGTATCCTGGAAAAAAGTGTTCCACTCTCCTTGGACGAAGTATTTCCAGACACCTTCAATGTTAAATATTTCAAGTGATTTTATCTAATAAGTAATAAACAAATATTTGTCAGTGTTATTAATTAAATATGTATTTGAATACATATTTGTATAAATAATATTTTTCCTTTTGGCTACCTTTGTCAGATAAATCTCAACCCTCAATATTACATTTTTTTAAATTTTCTGAAGGTCCCAATCCCAAAGGTCTCAATTCCTTTAAGAGATTGTCAGTCTAACTGGAACGACTTATTAGTCCCCATTTGTCACATTCTTCTCTGATCTTACTGAGCTTATAATTCATTTCCATATTTCCTTTAGCCAAAATCACCTCATCATCTGAAAAATTGACGGTAAAGAACTGGTTGATACCAACAAGCCCTCTTTATGTCACTGCACATCCTATAATTTTTTTGACCCTCCAATCAAGTATACATTTGAGTAGATTCGGATCTCTGCCCTTTCAATTTAATACTTTCTTGTGGGGACCCAAACATATTATCTCCATTAGTCATATATCACAGTTCTGGCCTACAAAACCCACACATTGGTTATTTGTTTCAATCATTGTTACTGGTGCTAGCTCATTTCTTCAAAAGTTGATGATTTACAAAATTATAGTGGGATGGTGCAGATGGTATTTGACCTTCACTTTGGACATCTCTGCTTTAATTTGTCATCACCTTTCAGTAGCTTAAGGTAATGAGTGCGGGCCCACCTGCAAACCTTTTACCTAGGCCTGCTTTATAAAAGTGTATTACAAACATAACTAGCCTTAGTACCTAAAATAATAAAATATCCCCATAAATGGGCCATCTTTTACTTCGGCCTGCCCGCATCGGCCCTTCAGGCCCGAATGTTTAAGCGTTTGGCACTGCCACCTTTGCTTTAGTGTTTTGACTCCCAAATAAGAACTTGGAAGTAATCACCAGAACAGCTGAATTCATGAGGATATTCTGTCACAACACAGATTTGCAGTTATGCAAAAAACTTATGTTGCAATTATAATACATGAAAATTCAAAGGAATTTATCTCACAATGAACAAGTTGTTCTTGCTATTAATTTCTACAAGAGTTTGAAATATGTGACAAAACTTTTGATGTAGTATGCAACTAAACAGTATTATTTTCTTTTCAATTTGTTTTAATTTAGTAAAATTGAAGGTGGATAATTACAATGGGAAGATTGAATCTTTATTTTCATAAACCTGTATCAGGCATGGATCCATGAGGGGACAAATGAGGAAAATTATCCTTCCCCCAAATTTTTCTGTAACTATTAATTTTAACTTGTCATGAAACTTTCAAGCAAAAGTATTTTCAGATAATCATTAAAACAAATAAAATCATATTGCAATATGTGCTGAGTGTAGCCTGCGATATTTTACAAAATCTGTAATATTCGACCAAAACATTTTAATTTCCCCTCTGAAAATTTGTCTCTCGATCTGCCCCTGCTTGTATTATTACATAAAGTGAACATTTTACTCAGCTTTTTGTAAAATTTACTAAAAACATGTGTTCACAAGTATTTGAGGTTCTATTCAATGGTAGAGATTTGTGTTCAAGACCATCATGTATCTTTGAACACTTTCCTATACTTTAGTTTTTCTTTGAAAAAGGTATAGAAAATGTGTTTTATCTGTCATTCATTTAATGGAATCACTTCACATACTAAAAATATTTCTTTAGAAAATTATAGACTTTGAAAACAGGAGAAAATAAAATAAAAATGATTTATACTTAAAATACTAAAATGCTCAAAGATTCATGTGTTCAATAATTATGTTAAAAACCTTTTTTGATTTATGCATCAGATTTTTCTGTGGTGTTCAACTTAATTCTTTGAGATGGTATTCTTATCGATTGTTCCTTTAATTCCTTCAACAGAATCCCAAATCATAGCCAATCAGTGCCAAAATCATATTCATTACAGGAAAATGATTTGATTGCATAAATTATATTGTTCTCTTTCATTTAACAATAATGTAATTGAATGGTAGATATATTATATTGAACTTTTATTTAATTTCACTGTTTGCTATATCACATGCTGTAAGTAAATGTGAAAAAACAATTAAAAAACTTACAAATAGTTGTAAATCCAGTTAAGTTTCTCAATGAATAAAAAAGAAAAAATGGGTCAGAACACACTTGAGATGGAGTAACAATTTTAACTATAGATAGTTTCTTGTGAATGAGATACTCATATTGTATGAATAATATTAAATGTTATCAATACTTTATTGAGTGTTACTAGTGTCTGCTCATTACTTTAAAAAATAGGGGTTTAGAAAAATGGCAGTATGATGGCTCAATTGTCTCTGTCAACAAACCCAGCTGTACACAAGGCACTTCACTTCTATTCTTTCACAGGGGTGGATTATTGTATTAACATTAGGAAACTAAGCATATACTTAATGTCCCTGTTGCAAAGGGGACCCCAATAAATTTTTAAACAAAATTTTATATTGCTTTGAAAATAAAGTATACAAAATCTTTTATATTGTTTTTATATTTGCAAAATGTATGGTTTATTTTCATTTTAATGATCATATTATGTTCAATATTTAAATCCTATCAGGGGTTCTATAATTTTGTAATGTTGAGGTTCCCTCCCTCAGTTTTTTAATTGTTAATTACATTTCACAATAATGTTGATGACATGAGTCAATGAAAATAAGAATTCATGAACAAATTTTCAGAAGCTTCAGTTATATAATTGGAATTTGGTCAGGATTGTGTCATCTGGTATTGAAATGTAAATATAACATTATATTTATAGGAATAGTTCATGGGTGTTGGTCATTTTCTAGTTTCCAGTTTCCTCCTAGTTTCTCAATGTTTCAGAACTTTATTTTTCAAGGCTATAGAACACATAATTGCACTATTACCACATAGATATGTTACAGAATTAGATAGAATCAATAGAGAGAGAGAAAAAAAACAAACAACTGAGTTATTGTAAATGAAAAAGAAAAGGAAGCACCACCAATTCAAAAAGTATAACATATAATGTATTATATCATCCTCAGTGTCATCAACATCTTCAAAACAATAAGAAATTGCAACAATAATGGCAGTAATGAATGTGAAGCTTTAAATAATTGATTAGATCATTCAACTTCAGTGAAAAAACAATGTACAGAATTGTATATTCTTTTGTAAATTAAAAAGGAAATGTACAGTGATTGTTAGGAAGTGCACAGAGTAAATAGTCAGAAATAAAAATTTAATAACTACCCATGGAATATTTATTGTACAGAATTTCATTACACAACTAGATTTTGAAGTAAAAATTATTTATTTTCTTTCAGTCTTTTTATAAGTACTATACACAACAATACAACTCTCCAAAGAAGATATAAAATATGTAAATGTACATAAAACATCAAATCTGAAAAAATGTACCAGAATATAACCAGAAAACTAACTTTTGCTCTAAGGAAATAGTTATATTAAGTGGAATTAAATTTAACAATTTTTTTTTGTTTTTCAAATATTAAAAATTTAAATCACTGGCATTTGTAAATTTCTGTCAAAGATAACTATATCTATATCTTATATTGAGAAAGAATGTCTTGGTATTGTCCAGGAGCACCCAAAGAAAACCAGGGTCTGGGGCAGTTGATCCACGGGGGCCCCCTTATTTCAAACAAAATATTCCCTTCTCCCTCAATTCATTATTAGAATTCATTTTCCATGCATCAGACACAACTTAGTGTGTTAAATTTCGATTAAAGATAAATATATTTTTCATTTGTTTTGAATGAAAAAATAATTGGGGCACCAATTAAGACGGGGCCTAGGACAAAGTGCCTCAGCTGTCCCCCTTCTGGACGCCCCTGTGATGTTCCTTTCAACGACTTGACTGGACTTGACCAACTTGATGACTTGATTTCCAAAAACGCATCTTATCTTCTCGATTCGAACTACGCAAGAACTACGTAGGGGATTCAGAGACATCTGTCGGCCCTATTAAGAAGCGTTTAGAAATGTTACCAACTGTGCCTTTTTAACACCATTGTTGGTCTTACACAACTAAAGTGGAGGCCAGGAGGAGGCTTCCTTCTATTATTTCTGGTTGATTCCATGGAAATTTCTACGTTGCTCTCGTGACTCCTTCAAATGAAGTTATTGTAAACGTCTTATTAATTATTTGATTTTGTTGAGAAGGTAGGGGACAGTAAATTAAATTAAGCACCCCCCCCAGAAAAAAGGTACCAGAGCAAACAAGATGTAAGAAACTTCCAGCATGAGAGCAAATTTAAATATTGGGATACAATTAAAAATTATAGACATTAACAATTTAAAAGCGTTTGAAATTAATGAAGCAAAATTGAATTAGAACAATGATTATATTATTAAGAAGTGGGTTCAACATATCTTAAGTGTGATTTGAGAGAAGGAATGGAAGTTTGTAAATCATTACAATTATGTAAATAACAATTAAGAGCACAATATCTTCCGTTAAATAATATTCCAACACTTTCCTTTCTAGATTTTTTTATGCATTCTAAATTTGTTGCTGTTCACCATATTATTATGTCTTTTTATTTTTTGGCCACTTTTGAGACGTTTTCACTGTCGAATTTTTTCCGAATGTTATACCATTTTTTAGCAAGTATTCCATTAATTTTGAAACCCTTCAGAAGAATTTTCTACACTGCAGACTCCTCTGATGACATTTGAAACATTGGAAAAGACAACATCATACTACATATATGATATGATTTCAACTTGGAATGCCGAAAGAAGCAACTTCGAACATTTAAGTGATTTTTAAGGCGTTGAGTTTGCGGCGCAGGTTTGACATCGCTCTCGCGAAAAAAAAATCTTACTCAGTTCGCTATTCAATATCGTGAAGGTCACCGACTGAAAGTGCAACCTTTACTGTGAGGTTATGCTGCCTGTGCCGGTTCTTCGAGTATTGTCATTCGGGTCTGTGAGGCTTGGCGAGAAAGTTATTGCTAGAGGTATACACTTGTCTCGAGCAACAATGGGTATTCAGGTAATTTGTCAAAAGTTGTTAGTTTATTAGTTAAGCGTAAGAACTCATGAATGTTAGATAATTACTATCAACTAGATAAAGTAAAAATTATCAATACTGAGTTTATACTAATGGGCGGCATGGATACGCTTCGTATATTTATTACAAGTATTGCATGTTAGTGATCAGTGTGATATGTCAACACTAAACGGTGTCCAAATACCCCGGAACAGTGTTCAGGAATAAAAATTTATGAATCAATTTTAATCTATTAAGTCGTGTTAAGTTTGTCACGTATTTTCATGAAATTAATTTTTTGTTTAGGTTGGAGATAAAATCCCTAGTGTCGAACTTTATGAAGATAATCCAACAAATAAGATTAATATTGCACAACTTTGTGAGGGCAAGAAGGTGATCGTATTTGCTGTTCCAGGAGCTTTTACGCCCGGTTGCTCGAAGGTTAGTACTTTTTATTAGCGTGTTTGTACGTTCATATTCAGTGTTAATTGTTTACAATAAGCTATCTTGATGCACCTTGATAGTATTAATTGTATCATTCTTTTTCTAAAGTATGGAATACTAGTCATGGGTTTTGGAAAATCTGTGACAGAAACAATTAGTCTATTGCATGCACAAAGACTATTTTATTTTAAATGACATGGATTAGGATCAAATACAGGATCCTATCAAGTGTTCAAAACATTAATTCTTGCCATTAATGTCTGTAGACACATCTTCCTGGATATGTTGAACGAGCTGATGAATTGAAGAAAGGTGGTGTTTCTGAAGTTATTTGTGTGTCTGTTAATGATCCATTTGTTATGGATGCTTGGGGCAAAGAACACAAAGTGTCTGGAAAGGTAAGTGTCTGATTGATTGGGTTTCTTGCAAGTGGAGAAATTACTAAAATTGTTTGATGAATATTCTGTTTGACAAATATTCTTGGGGGCAAAAAGAGAAAGTTTACATATTATTAACTTTGTTTCATGTTAAACATCTGCAAAATAGGAAGAAAATAATTTAGTAAAGAATCCTTTAGCAAAATACAACCATGTTAATGGAAAGAGATGTCAAAGGGAAATCCTACAATGTTATTCTGTTTTACATCATACACTAACAAACTGGTGTACAAATGATGACAGATGTATACTTAAGTTTCAAAATGCTGTAATTGTATTTAGCAACATTTATATTAGTAGAGGTCTCAAGGAAAAATAAAAAGTTGATTATTGTAGAGGAGTTTATATAATTTACAATTTGAAAAAGTTTTGGTTTTTCATGAGAAAAAATGGTTACTAGCAACACAAGGAGGAATATATTTGTGAACTTGTGTATTAAATTTATGTAGTACAATGTGGATTAAGATCCGAGATGAAGTAAATGTGTAGGTATGGAACTTTATCTCGGCGCTCTCTATCCTGCATTGTTTCAGGAAACATAATGTCTGAAATAATTTCCCATTAGGTAGATTGTGTCATTTCATATGTGAAGAAGTATAAAGTTATGTTCATTTTTTTTTATATTAATGAATTTTATTTGGCTTTATTATGGTCTTAATTATTATAATCACTAGAAATGTGAGCAAAAGAGGTCGTGTCACCTTTCTACATTCATGCTCTCTGAGGAAGTGTCAAATTTTCAATTGCATATGAATCCTCTTCTAGATGTTGCTTAATTTCTTGGTATCAATTTTCTTGCTTTTGTTTTATCCTACCTTATGATACTCTGGGACAGAATTTTCTTCATAAATTTAATTTGAGAACACACTCATTATGATGAAAGAAATATTTTGTTATTTTTTATAGTGCTAGAAATTTCATGAGATCATTTCTTTTTACAGATTCGCATGCTTGCTGATCCTTCAGCAGCATTTGCAAAAGCAATTGATTTGACCACTAATTTGCCCCCTCTTGGTGGAGTAAGATCAAAGCGTTACTCAATGGTGGTAGAAGATGGAGTTGTTCGTCAGTTAAATGTAGAACCTGATGGAACAGGTCTTACCTGCTCCCTTGCTGATAAATTGAAGCTTTAAAATAATCGTTCAGCTTAAACGAATAAAATGGAGTGAATCAACAAAAGTTGAAGAACATACTCGAGCAAACTTAAATTCTATCAGTTTATTAAAGCTATGTAATCAATCCTTTAATAGGGATCTTGAAAAGTATGCATAAGGGAAGTTGTAAGAGATGTATTCTGTTGTAATTAAAATAAATTACAATTAAAAGGTGTTTTATTGTCAAGTTTAGTATTCTTGCTCTCCAAACGTACCCCATCATAATTACTAGAAATACATAGTTTGCAGTATTTTAAGAAATATCATTGTCGATTAGAGATTTGTATCATCGGTCATAAATTTGAGTAGTTTCATTGCGTTGATAGCTACGGTACACACGTTAATGTACTATTGTCGGAATAAATATAAATTTGTCAAACGCGAAGTCTGGTGAAATGCGCTCCAATGCACCGACGAGTCGGCAGTGTTTTGTTAGAACGTTGATGCCCGTGTGACCGCTAGGCAGCAGCATTGTTTTAATGGACATTACCATATGGCAGGTAGCGTCAACTGTGCGGTAACCTTACCGTGTGAAGAAGACTTCATTTATGGAAAATAAATTGCAATGGACAACAATGGGCATTGACAGTGAAAGAATTCCATTAATGGGAAATAGTGTGTGAATAATCGACATTTTTTAATAAACTTTAGTCGCATTCGAGGATGGTGTGGACTTATGTTGTGCACGTAACTGTGAAAAATTGGTGAAATTAGAATTTTTAAAAGAAGATAATGAGATTATGGCTTCATTTCACCGTCCGATGTTGTTAGTTGGCATTCTATTATGCCTCGCCTGCTCGTTGTCACTCACAAAATTACTTCTGTGTGTATTTGCTGAAGGTAGCCCAGGAACTGGAGACAAATCAGAAGTGGATATATGGCTTGAAGAAAACGAGTTACGCCAGTACAAAAGTATCTTCAAAGAGCACGGTAAGATATTTTATAATTTCCTTTCGGCAGTTTTAACAGCAACATTAAATAAAATTTAGAAAATGTATTTATGCAGACAATCCGCTGTGCACATATTTATGTTAGTATGTTCATATGAATATATTGACGAGAGGAACTATTTTGTAAAGATATTGTCCCCCAGACATTAATATAACATCTGGGAGATTTATCTTTGTTATCAAGAAGTTATCTTCCAAAATAACAGGTGTCTGGTTCCTGTTGAACCGTGTTCACTGTCATTCACTCCCCATGATTTGTTGAATTTGGTGAGATTCTAGTAGCATTATTTAATAATTGCTATTGAAGGATGTAAACAATCGTTTAGGTTATGTTTCCGGAGTGTACATGAAAGAAAGATAATTGATTAACAAGGTTTGTTCTTGAAAATTAGAACTACCACTAAATGTTTTCTTATTTGTTCGGTCTGTATCATTTATTAAATTTTACTTTGAAGTCGCATGAAATGCTAGTCAATAAATAAGGTTTGTTGACGAGTAAAAATAATAGTACCCATATCTTATTTATAATATATTGACGCATCAGTGTCATTGGATTTAAATTTAAAAAAGGACACGGTTTTGCGCTGAAATTACTTGTAGAGCTACTTTGTTGGCAGTGACATCTTTACACCAGTTCGCTGTCAGACGGCCCGGGAAAATCTCAGCTGGGTGATTCCGGGAGCGTTTTTGTTGTGGTTGCGTAGGTGGCGCCAAGTGCTTCGACGGCGCTGCGAGACACTTTTACCGCGGAGATTAGAACAAGGGATCTGCAGATCGCATTTTCCGCCAGATGCCATCGTACAGAAATTTTATCAACCCAGATTTAAATTAGGTTCCATCATGATTGTTCTATTTTCAGGGATGAATGAATGCGTAAGTGGACTCACCACGTGGTTGGGGACCTCCAGTATTTTTGAAAAAAAAAAGTTAATAACTTTACTATTGTTTAAAACATTTTTTTTAAATCGCCAAGGGTATGATTTCATGATGGGAACAGGCCTGGGGAGTCAGGAATTGTGAACACGTGAAATTTTGTTCGTCGAATAATTTAATATTGGATTCGTGTCAAAAGTACCTTGCACTACAAAAGTCGTTTTGTAACATTATTGTTGAGCTTACTAATGTAAATGTACACTAAAGGGTCACAAACGGCACTGTCTGCGCGAGCGGAGTGGACAGCGGCCAGCCTGAATCTGAATTAATAAAGGCTGCAGTAGAAAATAGTCAAATAGCAGGCGGCCTACCATGGCGTAACAGACTTTAATTTGCGTCGGACCGCTGACAAATGTGAGGTAAAATTTTTGTGAGAGTTTCCGATGGAATCCCTAAAATTCCTTCGTCCCTGTGGGTCTCTTTCAGCGGCGGTCTCTTTTAGTGATCATATCGATATATCCAAGGTTCTCCGAATTTTCGAAAATAAGTCAAATACATCCCCCAAAGAAATTGAGTTCCACATCAAGGGCTGAAGAAATTCATCTAACTCCTCTTTCTCTGATTAGTTATTCAAGTACTTTTTCGCCTTTCTTCATCTGACAGATCGTTCAGGAGTTCACCGAGGAATTAGTGAACTACTTTTAAAATATTTGCAAGTATCAAAAGAAAAAAGCAGCGACCACATCTGCTTCGCTCTGAATTGCAAGCGTTGTTGTGGCATTGCCGTGGCGGGCTGCCATCGCTCCCATTCGACAGTTTCATTTCTGTTTGGCAGGTCCTCAAAGGCTTAGAAGTAGAGCGAAAACATATGATTATTTTCAAACAAAAATGCAGACTTTTTAATCAAATCGTTTTTATCTCAAATATATTAATAAAGTACTGAATGTATTGAACTGATGAAATTTAGATTTAAACGTTTATTCTTTGGACATTTTGTAGCCCGTAATAATTATGAAAACACATAATTTCTTGTTAATGTTTTGTGGTCACAGATGCAGACATATGTGACATGTTTTTTGTGATTATCTTGATGTTAAATATCTTTAAAATATTCTTTAAAATTATTATAAGATTTAATATTTAGTTAATACAACTGAAATTATATAAACAGTATGTTAAAATTGTAGCCATTAGATTTCTCACTTATATTAGTGAGACCATTTATATTTTTTATATAGTCAATACAATATATACTCTTTTCTGAATTTGGAGTACACGATTTCATAAATCACAACATGATTTCGTGTTGTATAGCATTTCAATATTCTTTCTACATTTGAAGATTTATACCGATGGTGGGGATCAGGATTAATTTATCACTACTAGATATTTCTTCTCTCTTTCCCTTTTTTCTTTTTTTCTTTTTCAAATTATATGCACATTTTACATTTTGACGTAGTACTCTCTTTTGTCTGTTGGGTATTTGTAATGCGCGAAACGTTTTTGTATGACCGCATCACTTAGCTCATTAGTAAGAATTGTAACTTAGACTTAATTTCTTACCAATAAAAAATAATTATCTCATGCGAATTATTGTTCAAGAATCACGTACGCATTACCATTGAATTCAACGAAGTCTTGCGCGTAACACAATGAATGCATTGTGTAACGAGACTTCACTCAGCAAAGGTACGATTCCTACGCAGAAAACAGCTTGTTGCTTTACCATTACTGTAAAATTCATTCTGTCGCAGGTCTCTTAATAAATTTAAGGTGAATTTAGTACTTTCTCACATTTTACCTAATTTAACGTCAGTTTCTCCAAGGGAGGACGTATAGAACTGCACCTTTCACATCTTCGCCTTCATCAAAAAAATCTATTAGACGCATTAGTGTCGGATTATTGTTCCAAGAGGATAGACACATAGTTTAGTGCATATGTATATGAAAAATATTCATTTATCAATTGCTTTAATGTTAACAATATTTTGAAATGAGAAAATTGGGAGACTTTTTCTCAGTTTTCTCGGAATGAGGAATTTGGCGTTTGACGGGTTTCTGAAATAAACGATTCAATTTTGCAACTCCTATTCCAGTTGTCACTTGATTATGCTCCAAGTTTCGCATACGTCTGTGAACACGCTTTTTACGAAACACGCCTTAATGTGAAAGGCACGATTTGCTATTGTCATTCTTGTTTCCTTTCATGGGCTGTTTCACAATTTGCGTAGTTAGTAGGATTTCTTGATTTGTTCTGTATATGTACCGTCTAAGTTTTCATTACTTTTCATTTTCCGGTATTTTTATATACTATCATTATTATTGTGTTCATTAAATTGTTTTTGAACTGAACATTGGCGGAACGTAGCCTGGAACAGCGAAGACGAATCTCCAAATATTACTATTTTGTTTTTCAAGAATATTGAACCTCCTTCACAGGAAAAGGAAGATTTGTAAAATTGTCTCAAGGGGGCTGTCTATAGACTACTGGTTTTCATCGGTTCCTGAAATCAAATGTAAGTCGATTAAGAGTAGATTTGATGATTACTTTGTTGATGGAAACGGTCGAGTTTCCTCGATGCGCTCTCGGCAAAGTCTACGTCACAGAAATTGTGAATGACCTCATGTGTTCGACAAAGTATAGTAAAATAAATCATAATGATAATGTGAAGACTCGTCGACTCGAAATAATAATCACTTGTACTCACGCTCAGACCTTTGACATAGAACTCTTCTAACTTTCAAGGAGCAATGGACGGGATGTCTTACTGCACCATTATCCCAGAAGAATTGCAAGTCATATCGGACTGCGTAACAGACGCCAAGCGTTAGTCCAGTAAACGCTGAGCATTAACTAATAGTCGCTACTTTTTTCTTGAGACTAGGCTTGTCTTTGCACGGTCCGTTCAAAAACGTACGTGTTAAACAGTAGGGCACACTGAGCTCTTATTAACATGCACGGGGCCGGGCTATGATCTTGAATATCAAGTATAAGAGCGCGACTTATAATTTTTCGAACGTTTTGTCCGAGATGCTGCAACCTTCATGGGAATGAGAAGGTACAGTAATGTAGTATCCCGAACATTTCAGTGCGTTGCGTTTGGACGAGGACCGAAGGACGTCTATCGAAATATTGGCAACACTGCCGAGGACACTGCGTTTTATGAACGTAAACTCCGAACTCGGAAGCTTGGTTTACAAAAGAAGAAGGGGTTCTCCTCTCTGGCCATAACAGTAAGTCGCGGTTCCCTCGATTGCATGAATGTCATTGATTTGAAACGCATGTAAGGCAATGATCTTGCTACCAAAAGCTGAGGACTTGTGCGTGCACCAAGTCCAAACAACGCGTTGTTTCCTTCGCCGCTTCAAGGAACGGGTACTGGGGGTACTGGATATCCAAATTGAGGTAGATGTATGATTTGTTTTACCTCTCGCAAGTTGTTTACTTGACATAAGATTCAACGATTGTGGTTCGACCGATTCGTGATTCTCACTGCCTTCGGACGCCACTTTCTTGCTCGTTCTGGTGTTGTCTGAAGTAAACTTGTTTCACTTTCCTATCATTCTCCCTTCTTATCAAATGTTCAAACCAACTCGACGTTATCTTTTTAATGTGATAACATTTCACACCTCCTGAAGTCCGTGATTATCGAACCACGAATAATAAATCGACCGAGATCCTTGCGATTTTCCGCTTCTGGAAGCACTTGATGTACGTTGCGTGTGGCGCTGCCCAGTGGAGTATCTCCCGTATTTGGTGCGTTGTTGGCGATAAGAGTAGCCAAGGGTGTTGAGATTCGTGGATCCATGGTACTCACGTTAAACGTTTTAAATGTGTTTTGCAAATTTTTGCGGATAAACAGCAACAGTTGTTGCATGTGCGACACGCGTTTTTTCGTGGATAAATAGTATCGTGCCAAACCTTTCACCAGCTACCAATTTGTTTTTACTCGTCCTATCTATTAAGGGATTAACGTATATGTATTTGATTTGGATTTGTTTAACGATAAACAGTATTTGTCGTACTTTATAAAATATAAAAAAGACAGTGTGTACAAATTAATAAAATGTTTTTCGGAATATTATAATTAACATGAAATATACAAAAATGAATTCACATGAAATTTGAACATAACATTAAGCCCTGCAGTCGGACTCTCTCTAGTCTGCGTCATGAGACTCAAGTTGTCTCATGTCCCTGCTCACTTCGGTCACTTGTATGGCCAGCCGTTCGCGCGAGATGTTTCACGCGTGTTTGATTAAAGGCGTGGCCAGTGTGCCCAACAAATCCGCTTACATTAACTCAGTATGACCACATTGAAGCCAAGTTTCATTTAGTTACGCATTCTCCAACACTGACTGCCCCTTCGTTAGCTCATTTATATCCTGTCCCCGGATTTTCGATACTTGGCGAACGTCAAGCATTAATTGTGCCTTCGGACGCCACCTTGCTCGTTTTGGTGTTGCCAGAAGCATTTTCTTATCGTAATCCCATCTTATTAAAAGTTCAAACACCTTGACGTTCTTTTCAAGGAATGTGATATATTTATCTCCTCGTTCCTTATAAAATTGTTTTAATGTTTTTTTTTCTTTTTAATTACTAGCCTTTAGAGATAAAACGAAGAATTACTAAGAAGCATACAGAGCATTCGAATTAAGCTACCTGAGAAGCGTTTACCTGTTACGATAGGTCATCGGCAACACCATTGCCTCCGCACCGTCATTGACTGGAAGGTCATAGGGTTCCAGTCCCGACGGAGGCAGATTTTCGACGCTAGCTATATAGCTAGGTCGGGTTGAGCTATTGTGTGTGGGAGAATTTATCGTTCGGCTGTTCTGATCTGTAATTATTCGTGTTTTTACCGATCCATGTCAAACTATGTTGGAGCAGTGCCCTGACATAAAGGAAAGGACACATACCGCGCGTGGGCTTTCATTCCCCACCCTTATTCTCTTCCTCTTCTTACACACACATACACACATGCCCTACACACCACACTGGCCGAGAGCTTAGAGCTTGTCCCGGCTGAGGTGGTGCCCTGCTGAAAGGGGAAACACAAGCTTAGAAAAGGATCTAAGGAACTGTCGTTCTCTCAGAACGTGGAGAGGCCTCCAAGTGTGGCTTCTTGGGGATAAGGACCGAAATTGGCGTTTTATTCCTGTAAAGCAATCGTATTCGACAGAGGCTCATTCAGGATCTTCTCTGGGAGTTACAGGTAGTTTCCTGCCGACTTTCTTTCTTATAAAGAATTTTCCCTTCAGGCTAACTATAAAATGTATTTTAATTTGTTGACTTATAGTTAATATTTATAACGTTAACAATTGATATATAGAATGACTCGTTAGTATAGAAAATTAGGAAAAGCAATTTTTTGAATATGGACTTCGGAGTGGAGGGCATAAGCATCCCTTGGGTGCGCCACTGGGACTCGAAAACCATCAATTGTCTTTTCCCGAACGGGTGGCGACATCACGGTGACAACGGAGCCAAAATTCCTGGGCCGTGAGACAGCCGACGGCACTGGAGGGAGCCCAACTGTCAATGAAAATTTTAGTCCATGCGCAGACGATTGTGTTTTCTATGCTGATCGCCAATAATAGTCACAAACTTCTTTCCTAGTAAGATACGAGTGCAGCAGCTTTTCCAGTGTCATCCCACAAAGCCGGAATGATTGATTGAATGAATGAATGATTGAATGAAGAAAATAGAGCGTCGTATCAGCTGAGCATTTGTGCACTCATTTAAGACTCCCAACAGCAAAATTCAGGACTGACATCTACGTAGTATTCGCTTTAGATTCTCTGTGAATGATCATTCAGCTCGCATGTGGCGAGGACTACTACCTTGCCCCTCGCTTTACTAAGCGCAGCGTCTGCCGAGGCCCTACCGTCAAGCCCAAAGGACAGTACAATGTGTTCAATGTAAAATCTCACACTTTTCTGTGCCAACGTTCCTCTGTAAGCCAAAAACTTGAGCAGAACTCATTTATTGAAGTAACCTTCCGTTAAACTATACTTTTTATGTAGTATTAAGAGTTCGTAAGTTGTGTTAGTAGTGTAAAAAACCGCCTGGTAACATTTCCGCGTACGTGCTTCTCTCGCGCTCCTGCTTGACTACCGGTGAATAATAATCGGGAAGGAATTAGGACAGTGGTAGGGTTTAGGGGCTTCACACGGTTTGCACTAGCCCCCGTGAAGCAGGCAAACTCCTTTTGTAGGAACACATTTCACATGAGATTGTCCGGAAATCGAACCCGGACCGCCTTGGTGAAAGGCAAGCGTCATCGTTCTGAGCCACGAGCTATCTCTATAGAATGTCAATGTATAGAACAGCAGTGCTCGAATGGAAGAAATAGGGCCAAACTGCCCGCCAATGGGTCACGCGCCACTGATCTTTTATTAGATCAGAGCTTATCGCGGACGAAGTTGCTTGCTGTCCCTTTTTCCGCTTGCTTTCCGTACCAATAGGCAGCGTGAAAACGGCTTCTGTAAATTTGTTACCTTACACCGCGTCTCGTCTGCCGTCGTCGGCTTTGGTTTGTTTGTACTCGACAGTGATTTCAGCTATTTTTTTTCGAAATAGCTTCCGACGAGTTGATATAAAACGAAAACCGTCAGATCTAGGCCGTTTATTCAATTGAGAAAGAGAAGTAGATTGTATAATTAGACAAATCGGGTGGTTCGCAAAGCATCATTTGTAAAAATTAAGAAATAGAATTTGGACCACCACTACTTTGTTCGTCACCATGAATATGCCAACTACGCTGATGTGATGATAAACAGAGTTGAAGAGCTGAAATGAGTAGAGGTACCACTTCGTCTCTCCTCCCCTTCCGGCGGGCTGACAACAAGCGGGTCACACCGCTCGCCCGCAGATAAGCACTGGGCCAGGGATTGCTAAGTAGGCTGCTTGCATGAACAGCACTGACCTAGAACACGGTGTTGAGGAGATGCTAGGTTTGCAGCTTTTCGTTCTGCAAGAACCACTGCGCTACGCGTGTTCGTCCAGGCAAAGGAGGCTGAAAATATTCAAGATATTTTGTACAGTTAAAGAAATAATTTTAAAAATACTCAGGGTTGGTTTTTTTCGGGTATGGCAGCTGCTATGGTAATTGGTCTTGTTAGTGAATGTAATGTGCGGGAGTTGGCAATGCTCCTCCGCTACTAGATGGTGAGGCTTACACGCCGGATTGTAGGGAATTCCTTTCTCCGCAGATCCCCCCCCCCCAGCGGGGCACCACCACCACCACAAGCTCCGAGTCTCCGACACTGGTGGTGGTGTAGCGCGTGCAGGTGTAAGAGCGTGAAAGAGGAGAGGATAGGACAATGAAGAGGTAGGTAAGATAGCGCGCGGTCTGTGGCCCGTTGGGTAGGGTATTGGCATGCCGGCATTAATGCTGGCATTTTCCCGGCATTAATAGGAGGAACCACGGAAAACTACCGATCAGAAGCGGCTGGCTGCTAAATTGTGTTAAGGTCGCTTTTTAACAATTTGGTCATATAGCAACCACTGATATTTCTTTAACTGTAGGGGTACCGGTAGGAAGAACACGTGTAAGGTCAACACGAACACACACACACATCCATGCCCGATTCGATCCCGCTATCATTCGAGCAGAAGTAGCCTTAGCAGCCTCGGCTATCCAGGCCGATCTCAAGGCAGCGAGTGAAATCGACCTAGCTATCTAACTAGCGCCGAAAATCCACCACACTAGGGCCTCCCGGTCGGAGTCGCTACAGAGACTAAATGCTATGCTAAAGCGCTGAGCTAAACTCAGCCGGTGCTTAAGATAGATAAAAAATTATTGTATACACATTTTTACTAATATTAAAAATTATAAATTTTACCATAAAGAGAGACTGCAAGTAAATAATGAAAGAAAACAACCACCACTTTCGAATCTCGACATGCCCTTCTTCGAGCCCGGCTTCGAGCCATTCTTCGCTTCCAGGCGCTACGTTGTCTGGATGTACATTGGACAGATAATGCAAAATGTTTAAAAATGACAGTAAATCTAAATATATATATATATATATATATATAGAGTTTCAAAATACCGATAAATACATTTTTCCGTTTTCTGATTTGCCGGTTTTTATTCGAAGAAGCGCGTAAAGGAAAAAAGAAATGAAGTCGATGAACGATAGACGGGAGGTGTAATCAGAAAATTACATAATACTGCTCTAGATAAGTCTGACAGAAGTCTTCCTTTTTCAATCCCGTGTGAGTCCAGAAAGATTCACTGTTCGATGAAATTAAGTTGTAAGACTGAACATGGAATGCATTTAATTGAAAACCTGTGAACTAAAAACATATAATTTCATTATGAATATTCATAGTTTCTGAAAGGAAAGAACAAGCATTTAGAAGAAAAGAAACAGTATATCGTTGCTATCCATACCTATTGGGAAACAGTTTAACTGAAACTAATTTTCCATATCAACAAACCGATACATTGAAAAAGAAACGGCATCTAATAAAAAACGTATCGTACTCTTTATATTTCTCTCGTTGAAATTTATTTTACGACAAAATATAATGAAAATCCACAGGAAACGTGCGCGGGAAAGGGGGGTTGAGTGTTCAATTGCCAAAGGGAGGACCGTTTCAGGATTTGCTCAATGGAGCAAGGGAAACAAAAAATCGAACGAGATCTGGGTGACACGCCCAAACAACAGTATTTAGTGATGCATATGGATTTTATAATATGCGTTGTGGAAGGTTAACGCAAGTATAACGATTAAAATTGTTAAAAACCGAGAGAAGTGGCGCAGGGCATAAACTGATGCCACTGCAGTGCCTCTGACCGTCATGTCCCGATTATGTTTTAGATTTTTCAGTCAAAATAACAGTAAAAACTGTATGTGACGTAGGGTGGAAATGATTATCTGCGCACGTTTTTATGAGTTCCAGAATCCCTTCCAGTCATTTTAACTATAAATAGTTGAAAGATGAGTAAAAGTTTAACATAAATTAATAAAAATAAATTTTAGAAATTGCAAGATTCGCAATATTTGAAAAATAGTTATCGGTACACGAATTGCAAGTATGGTTTTTCTGCATTGCTAACAAAATAGCAACTCACCCTACCTCTACTCTTACCATTACAAGCAAAACGAGAGTGCAACAAAACGTGCGCATAGTGAAGCTACATTTATGTCCAGAAGCAAAACAAGGGGCCATCTTAGCATTTGCTCAGTGGATCAGGGAAACTGGACAAATCCTTATCGAGATGGTTCTATGTTCGAGTCTCGATGATGGCAGGATTATCGCCACTAGTGCTACAGCTAAATCGGATTCATTCGCCGACTGGAGAAGAATTCTAGCGACCTGCGGCTCTCATCGGTAGTTTTCCGTGGTTTCTTCGATCAATATCTGTCAAATGCCGGAGTAATATTCAATAAACAGGCCACAGACCGCGCGCCATCTTTCCTTCCTCTTCCTTGTCCCATCCTCACCCCTACCACATATGCCGCGAGACGGGTCGGGAGCTTAGAGTTTGTGCTGGCTGGGGCGGTGCTCCGCGGATGGGAGATACCTGGATGAGGGGAAACTCTTGTTAGTAGTCGCTAGGTCGGCGCCGGATCTCACTATCCAGAGAGGGAAGATCACCACCACCTGTCGAAAAAACAAACAACAAAAACAAAAACACATGCACACACTTACGAGACTAATGACCTTAGTCGTTGACGCCCTTGGAATAATCTAATCGCTCGGAATCAAAATAGTTAAAATTTCTTCCTCATCCTCTTTCCTGCGATGCTGTTGTTCTCTCAAAGTTAAAATCTAATAGGGAAAAAGCCTTTCGACTTTCTCATATTGTATAAAATATTTTTCAGTTGGTAAGGGATGTGAATTCATTGCAATCAATGATGGTGTTGATTTACTGACAGCAGATAAAAAGGGACACCTTGTACTCAGACTCCGCGGACTGCCGGTCTGAACGCTGTCATGTCACATGTCAGTAGTCAATACTTTGAGCTGTGTGGATCTGCTTCCTCCGCATTACAGCGCAATATAATCAATAAGGACGATGTAAAGTGGTGTGACTGAAGTTTCCCTTGTAGTTAAGTCGTATGGACTGTCCCAATATGTTTAAGAAAGAAGGAAAGTTGCAAGAATTGTAAGTGTACATTTTTTTTGAGAGGAATTCTTTATTCTGTAAAAATTAATTTTTTATAAACAACACATAAAAAGTTAATGATTAACTTCAAGAAAACTATAATCCTTTAAACGATAGAGATCTAATTGACAAGAGAAATTTAAAGAAGTGAATGATCAAGGAGAGTTATGAGCACAAAGCGTTTTAAGTATATAAGTATTAAGATAATTTTCACGTCGAATTTTTCGTGAAACTCCAAGGATAGTTTGATTGACGTAAGAGTAATGTGTTCAAATATTAAATGAAAAGGTATCATGGTATATTTGAGGTATATTTTTCCTTAAATACATCTTTCATCATACATTAGCTATTTCAGTCATCTTGTGTATTTGTCAGAAAATATCATTCAATTATCTTAAGGTTGTGCTAAATTAGAAAATGGAATGTTGTTTCAAAAAGTTCAAAAAGGAATGTTGTTTTGAAAAAGGCGTATTAATAGATCACAATTCAATAATATATCTATATCTATATCTATATCT
>BOPP01000098.1:2832712-2878811 GCA_017312745.1 Gryllus bimaculatus
TAATTGAGAGTTCATGTAAAGTACCTGACGTGCTGAATAGGGTCAACATTTTTGTCTTACATTTCGTCAAATCTATGAGATTTCATGTACCTGCGATTGGTGTGGATTGCTGTTGCACTGAGTGTTTGCGACATTTGTGCCGTGTCTTAATTCGAGAATGATCTGAAATAGTGTAAATGATGTGCATTCATGCACAGCTACAAAAACAATCTGTGAGCAATTTGCGTGCTTTGTATATTTGTGTCGATGTATTTGTATGCATTTAAATGTGCCTCACTGTGAGCGTAACCACTTGTGAATGTGTTGTAAAATCTTTGGGTGATGAACCCGACATTCGCGATCTTCCTGAGATTTTGTACGTTGCCTTTGCAGGATGTCCTCATGAGGTGATCTCAGTTAGGGACCACCCTCCCTAAACGGATCGCTGACATTCTAAATGATCTGCAAACAACCTCAGTTTTTTGTCGATAGGTAAGTTGATATGAAAATGGTTTTATTAAAAGCGGATGTATTGCTTCTATTTGGCATCGATGTGTAATAACAGCGAAAAGAACGCGAAAGAAAAGCATTGGTGGCCACGAATCGTTTCTTTTGATGGACACTGTGTTACCGAAAAAAACTCTTTATCATGCAAAACATAACGGAGCATGACATGTTTGTGGTTTGCACTTCTAACATACGTGAGTTTCATCAGTACCCGGATGCCGGTAAACTGTGGCCATAGTTATGTCTAATGCTTTTTTAACTACTGATAAATGAATGCATGGCATGCTTGTAGCAGAGACATGCAATGTCTACCGAACAATGCGATCTGTATATGTATTGTGGCGAGGACATGCTCTGTCGCTAAGGTATCTTTTTTGTTCTAAACGTTGCAGGCTGTTATAATTCATTGCTTCGTGCCTAAGGCGCTTTTATTGTATAAACGCTTGATACGACCAATTTTTCTTCGTTATTTTCTTGTAAAGAGGAAAAAGAGGTAACATCTCTTGTAAGAGATGGGTTATGGGTCTCGTCTCTCGGAATTTATATTTGAGGTTTGAGCTTTACGAGTAAGCTATATTTACGAGGCATGTTTTGTGATGTTTCGCAAGACGTAAAAAATTAATACCACGTAATGCAACTCACAACAAAATAATGTCCACCAGCCAGGTAATGCAGGCTGTTCGCAGACCTCTGTTATAAGTGAGAGTAGTGGTGGCAGTGACTGAACCCGCAAGAAATTCGATTGCCTAGTCTGATATCGAGTTATATGACTCGACGCGGTCGATGGTTGTACTTGCATCATCATAAGTCACTGAGAAATTGATATTTACTGCAACATTTTTTTAATGAATTTGGCATTGGTTTGATATATTTCACATTTTTCGGAATTATACTGTTTGTTTTGTCAGCAATTTTCTTGGTATTGTATTTACCGTGTGTAGAGGGCGTGTTTGGAAGTTTCTGGGAGATATTTTGACGAAGGATAGCTATTAGTTGTGAAACAAGGAAAACTTACTCGTGCACTACGAGTATCATTCTCTACGTTTTTGGATGTATGCCAAGATACTGAAAATCTGACATGATGCCGAAGACTGGAGATCGAAGTGTTGTATAAATGCAGAAATATAATAAATGCACAAAGAGAATTTTTATACGATTCGTAATGTAGTAGCTCAGATTTTTGTTAGTGATGGAACTAAAAGCTTGCGAAGTTCAATAAGAAGTTTTATGAGTTACATTGTGTTTGGTGAAGTCTGTTTCTGTGTTCGTCTGGAAATTAAAATGTTTTTATTTGGTGAAATATTAATAAAGTTCCTTAATATTAATTAATAAAGTTAAAGAAATAGTAGCTACGAATTTTGCATTAGCGTATTTGTTACTATTAATTTTCGAAAATAATTCTGTCACGTACATTAGTCTGAATAAATAATAATAATAATAATAATAATAATTATTATTATTATTATAATTTCCTCTAAATGTCATTGGGTCTCTCCAGCCAATACATCTTTGCCACCTTGGCATCTACCTTCGGTGTACTTCCCGGCCGAAGACATGGAGGCAACTTTAACTCGTTAGTATATTTCGCACGTTCGTTGTAATCACCACAATGACGTCAGAGTTACGAACAAGCAGCAGCAGTTGCATGGGCCCAATTGATTTTATGATAATTCACATTCCACTGAAGAGCGGAATTCTTTTAGATTTTGATATCACCTTTTTAGGTGTTGAATTTTTATGCACTAAATATTCTTAAAATATGTATGCAAGAATGCATCAGAATATCGCAAATTGCCTCCAAAAATGAAACTATTCTACTTAAAGAAATTGAATATAATGTTCAGAATGGAGGCCAATTATATCCTGTGTAGAAAAAATTGAAAATATTATAACACCATAATTAACCAATATTTGTAATATTTTACTGTTTTAATATGTTTTATGATTCAAGCCACTGTCAAATGTAATTTATGTTATGTGGTTAATTATGATTTTTTTCATAAGTTATAACATTTTTTCATAAGTTATAACATTTTTTCATAAATTATAACATTTTTTCATAAGTTATTTGGCTGTCTGTTATAAATGATACTTTTAATATATAGAATGGTATTCTTAATATACAGAAAAAGTATTTCATTAGTGGGGTCTAACTTTGTTCACATTCATTAACCTTTTTGTATTCAGAAACGCCTACTTGCTACTGTGCACTTGTCGTGAGAGAACAATTTTCGCTTTGTTTGGCTAAAATACATGTATTGAAAGAAATTAATTTATAATTATTAAAAATAATAATACACTGGTGGACAAGTTTGCTACTTCCGTAGGACATATTACTAGAATTTCAAGATGTTGCTTGATGAATATTCGTCAGCAGTGGATCGAATTTAACTACTCCAATTAGTATTTAACCATTCCTTCACTATCTGCAGAATCGAAATGCAATGAAGAATAGGAGATAACAGGAATTTGCGAGTTATTTGGAAGGATATTTTGATACAATTTGGCATGCATTTATAAAATTTGCATGTGCGCGCATGTGTGCGTGTATGTGCGTGCGCGTATGTGTGCGCGCGCGCGTACGGAGAGTCTAATCGTTCTACATGTTCTAAGTGCAATCAAATTTTGACTTCGCACTTAGCCGCGACTGAGCGCCGAATTGCTTCGCATCGATTATTCAAAAATACTATCTGATTATATGCGGCGTTTCTAACTCGCGAATATGGGATTTCACTAGGGTGAGCAAAGTCGAAGGATTTACCTTTGCCTCGCTACTGGCAGGTACTTTGCCTAGCTACTGGCAGGTATTTTTGCAAAGTAATTCAGGAAGCGTGGTACGTCTACTAGTGATTTTACGCCATTCGAAAATCTACGCAACATGAACGTGATCAAACCCGCGTATTTAGTAACAAGTACGCTTTCCACCAGAGTGGAAATGTTGATATTAATCGCATTAAAAGTTATGTAAAGAATCGTTATTTTAGAAACTTCTAATAAAGTCGTATAATATAAAAACATTGCAATATGTTACTAGTCAATGTACGAAAGTTGTTAGTAGCGTAATCTAACAGATTTGTTAAAAGGACATGCGATGTGATCCATGTTATTTGCCAAGTACTTTTCAATATTATATATTGAGTGTTGTATAAATCACTTTATTATGTACTGGGTCAGACTCGAATATTTGAAGAATTGTAATCTTAACATATATTAAATAAAAATAATAATAATAATAATTATAATAATAAAATAATTAATTATATCGTCTCAGTATTCTAGCAAAGTCTGAATACAAGAAAAGGCAAAATAGGATCTGTAGTTACCTCCACAGGTATATCTGTAACGCCCGCAAAGTTCCAGGCACATGATCCAAGTGGTACGGACGCTCTTGAAAACCGAAGACGTCAGTTGGGCTGTGATGTCGGTCGACTTGCGGTTTTTTCCTAACCAGGTATCACCCACCATCGGGGGTACCGCCCCATTTCGGACGAGTTCCCGACTAGTCTCCCCCCGATTGTTAAGGTACGCCTGGTGTAGATCGGAGAAACCGCGGAAAACTAACGATCAGAGCAGCCGGCCGCTCGCTCGCTCCGGCCCCTCCAGGTAGCTACTGAATTCGACCTAGCTACGTATCTAAAATCTACGTGTCCAAAATCCTGTCACCGTCGGCTCTCGAATTCTGAGACCTGCCGGTCAGTGGCACTACAGTAACATCAATTGATATCCGAAACCACCTAAGCCGGTCTGTTATTCGAGAATTGAGGGAAAATCGTATTTATATTTGTAGATGATGCTGTGCGTTGAAATAAACGTCGTATGCTGTACGAACAAAAAACGCCTTAAATATAAGAGTTTGGAAATTGAGATCAACCGAATGTGGGTGGTAAAAACGCAAATTGTACCGGTTATTGTACGTGCGCTGGAATTTGTACCGCAAAATTCATATAGGAAATTGTACATACGTTACTCTGAATATTCGTTTTTGAGATGCTACAATTCATCAATTCTGTTTTCGAAAAAATGGCTGTAATTGTCGTACATCATTAAAAAATAATAGATAAAACGCATTAAATAAATTTTCTTGAATTACTATTGTTTATAATTTTTTCGAATTGAATCAAATATAAATCCTTTGTCTGCGCTATCTCTATTTATTGTTTTACCGCGTACTCATATTTGGTGCTCTTGCTAGCTGAGCTTCTGGACAAAAAGAGCGTTACTGCATTTTTACCGCTCTAGCCATGTGCTGCATATGCATGTTCCTGTTTGTGAATTTGGCACTGTCTTATTTGTTTATCCCGACATGGCTACAAACTAGGGATATTACATGGCTACTGCTACTGCTATTGCAGGGACGGATACAGACAAATTTTAGGAGGGGGAATTCAAAATATTTTGGTAGAATGTGTCCTTATAGATTTTGTAAAATGTCGCAGGTTACACTCAGCTCCTGCTGCGATAGGATTTTATTCGTTTTAATGTTTATCCGAAAATATATTTTTTTGAAAGTTTCGTGACAGGTTAAAATGAATAGTTACTGAAAACATTTATTGTGTGTGTGTGTGAGTGTGTATTGGAGAATTTCCCTCCTTTCCCTCCCCGTGGATCCGCGCCCGCGCCCGTGGATCCGCGATGTCATTCACAAACGATTGGTTCGCCGTGCAGAAGGCTTGAAACAAACCTGAGTTGGAGAATTTCCATTGACAGGTTTATTCCATATAACATCTTTGCCTTTTCCCGTAATAATAATGTTTAGGAGAAAACATTTACTCAACGAATAAAGCTGTTTGATCTTGTAAATTGTTTGATTTACGACTCGCCTTGTGTTTTCTTTTCGTCTTCCTCGAGAGGGGAATGCGGTCTCGCTCAGTGTTTTCCCGTCATCCGGTCGATTTCTACCAGAGACCTAGATTTCCAGTGTCGACACTGGAAGGGGGAAAGGTATTTGAATAAGAATGCCATAGATTACGATTCTAACACTCTTCGGAGAGGGAAGAGAATGCAAATCTGTTTCTTCTAACAGTCACGTATGGCTGGCAAGTTCGCTGTATAATGATGATTAGGTCAGGGTATGTCTGCCGTCAAGGATATGCCAATTTATTTTGTATTACCTTCGCCACTGTATCAAATGGTACCGTCTGTTTTAAAAAAGGAAAGGCCCCCTTCTGCAATGCAACTATTAATGCTCCTTTTTTGTCCTCGCATATGATAGAAATTTTACGTTTTACTTCTTTAATCCATCGTACTAATACACTTATCGATATGATACACTGATCGATATAATACACTGATCGATATAATACACTGATCCATATAATAAACTGATAGAATTGAAAGAGTCATCGCCTAATTCGTGTGGATAGATGTATACATGTGCCGTGAGACTAGTTGCGAACCCATGACTGATACGCCTAGTTTCATAGTGTGTATTCTGGATACGTTATTTAAATGTTTATATTGAAACTTCTTTGCTTCTGTAGCTATTTTCCTATTTCGATTATATCGACCTTCAGATATCATTTTGTGTCATATTGTCTCTGTCAAAGCAATTGAATGTACTTTATTTTAACTCCACTCTTCCTTATTTGGACTTTAAAACATGGCATTTGATTCTGGCATAAAGTTATAAAGATGAACGCTTTATACATTCGAACTGATAAGTCGAAAAGCACAGAGGTCCTAAACTAAGAGTCCCTTTCAGTGTGGCCTTCGTAAGTGTTGTGCTGCAACGATCCTTTTTAGCCAACACGTTTGGAGCGTGCAATAGAGCGAGACATAACTCGCCACTCTGTCCATTTTAACGTCGTGGAAGACGGATCAAAGTCACGTACTCGCGATGAGAAATGGTAATGCTGGCCCAGAGTTCATAACGCAAGTGGCCGTCGAAGGTTGGAGGCGAGCGCCGCCGCCTGGCGACGCGGGTAAAGGCTTCGTCGCGGAAGTGTGGTTGAGAAGCCTGCCACTGATGGTGCGGCGCGGTCGCCTGGGAGAGACGGGGTAAGTCGATTGTCTCAGCAGGGCAGCGGCGGAACGCTCAGTTTGGTGGTAGATGCAGCTAAATATGTCTTACGTGCATAGGCGTACACATATGAGGCTGGGGCCTGGGGGACCCGGGGGGCCCCAGTTTGGCGAGAGATACAGTTAAATCTACCTTACGTGCATGTGCGTTCGCGCAGGGAGGGGCAGGGTTCCTGGCAGCCCATGGGTCCCCAATTTGGCGAGAGATACAGGTTAATCTGTCTTACGTGCATAGGTGTACGCATAGGGGGACAGGTTTCCTGGGGATCCCATTTGGCCCCAAATTGGTTTGTGTTACAATTAAATCTATATTACGTGCATATGTGTACGCATAAGGGGACAGGGGACCTGAGGGACCCCATGGGTTCCCAATTTGGCGATAGACACAGTTAAATCTGTCTTACGTGCATATGCGTACACGCAGGAGGGCAGGAAGTCTCTGGGGTCCGTGAGGCCTCAATTTGGCGATAGATACAGCTAAATCTGTCGCACGTGTATGGGCGCACGCACAGGGGCCTGAGGGACCCGTGAGGCCCCAATTTCCCCTTGTAGTATAACCATTCCTCCGACTCATTCCATTTTATTTCCTAGTAAAATAGTCATAAGTAAATAAAAAGATAAATGGAAACGGCTTACGCGGTTCCGGAGAAAAATGCTAGTTAGTTCAACTGGACGGTTAATGGAGGTAATAAGAATATGAGAAGCGGCCAGCTCGCCTACGTTTGCTCTTTGTAATCAAGCTCCATTGCACATGCCCAAAAATAATGACAATTAATTTCATGGCTGGCTGAACCGGACCCCGCACTGTTCTTATGGAAAATCGGCTGCCGTTAATTTGGCTGATTTTTTTATATATTGTTGTTCTCAACAAGTCGACCAAAAGTCTCAATAGCCACTCGCTCCAATACCCCATAGATTTGGACTTACAGGGGTGTGCAAATTATTAGAATAATTGAAAAAACTGATATTGATAATTTATCAATACACGATACCCTCTTTAGTACTTGGGTTGCATTGCCTTGTTCTTTATGATCATTTCTGGCATGCTTTTCACAAGGTCCTTGCACATTTTCTGCATTTGTTCATCACGAAACCGTATGTCTATGTTGTTATCGATGAGACCAATTGTAGTTGTTATTGTTTTCTTCAATCTTGTCTTAACAATTCCTCATAAAACTTCAATTGGGGTGCAGTCTGGGCAATTACGAGGCCAATACAATGTCTTCATGTTATTTTCCTCCAAGAATTTCTTAACAAACTTGACATAATGGCATGGTTCTCCGTCGTGCATAAAACGCAATTTGTTTCAGGAAACAAATCTCTGATCTTAGGCGGCAGTCTGTGTAATGAATTTCTGGAAAAGGTTGAAGAATTCCACTTCACCCCAGAATATGAAGTTACCTGTTAGTAAACAGTAAATATTGAGATATATCATGTTTCTTACGTATTCCCAATTGATGTTAACTTCAATCTGCCTTCTTTTTGCCAATTTCAGTTATTTCTTAGTCATGGTAGGAACAATTTTCTCCTTACTTCTTGACCTTTTTGTAGGACGTCCTGAGCACAAATACTCCTTACAATTGATAGGATATTTCCACTCCATGCGACTAAGTTGATTGCTCAAGTCCTTACTGGTGTTCCTTCTACTCAACTTGACCTTTTTAATCAATTTTTATTGCATACGAGTATTCAGTTAGGGGTTTTCAGCCACATTTTCCCTTACATTTGACTGCAAGTGTCCCGCCTGCTTTCAATGCAGAACTGATTCTACAAACCAATGCTTGTGAAAGAGGCAATTTTCTTGCAATATTTTATTGGAAATATCTACTTTTATTAATACTCAGTCAATGCCCTATTTACGGGGCGAAAATACGTATTTTTACCCGTAATTGTAAGTTTGAAATAATGAGCATCTTCAGTTTATCGCTTCAAACACTCACGAGGAAACAAATCCGACACCCAAGTTTATTCAAAACTTGGAATAAAAAGACATTATATAAACAGTATAAAATACTCCTAGGCTTAAACTCCGGCCTAGAAACGCGACACTCAACTAACAAAGAAGAAACAAGAAACTCACATTCAACAAATGTCACAGCATGAGCTGTTTTGATATGCAGCATGACAAACCTTTTTAGAGAGAAATAATTTTCCCTCAGATATGCCAAAGGACCTTCAGTGAAGAGCATGAACCGAAGAAGGTAATAATAGGTTGAAATATACTTTTACATTCAGATGTAAAGTGGCTTCCTACTAAATAAGGGGAAAATCGCCGAATGCATAAATTATTCTAATAATTTGCACACGCCTGTAATTGCATTTTTGTCTGTCATTCCGGATTTACGGCAAACGAAATATTTTTAACGCTCTAACTTATAGTTACAAGTTTACTTTTTTTGTGTTTTATTTAAGGTCGCATCAACATCTAGGTTATTAGCGACCACTATTGTATTTAACGGTATGGTAACTGTGAAGATGACATGATATGGTGATGATAGGGGATGGAAGTACGAACACTAATACAAACATGCCCGAGGCGGGACGTGAACCCGCGATCCTTAGGTCCGAGATCGCTTTGGCAGTACTGCCTTAACTACGGTCATCCGGACCGGCTAGTTTTCTTTTGTATTCAGGATGAGTCACGTAAATGTAGCACCTCCTATAACTTTTGAACGGTTTAAGTTATTGCAATGCAGTTTTCATGGAAGTGCATGAGGGGATGTGCCTAATTGACACGTGTATTTTATCACTTGTATTTTACAAGATATTTGAGATAACTTTTTTTAATGGAACTATACATATTTTCTCAGTCTATCATGATGAGCGTAAAAAGACAAATTCAATAATATAAATTTTGTCATAAGTAAGATAAGCATTTTTTGAGTATTTTTTTGTGACTAGTGTTAAACGGATAATTTGAATGTAACATTCCGCCACATAAGGTCACACAGTGCTCCCCCTGCAAGCGGGCTTACGGGAAAGGGAAGGGATCTTAATATTTTAAGATACGAAACACGTATTCCAAAATTCACAAACCTGATGCAGTGTGTTTAGTTTCAAGATCCCATTAATATCCTGTGGTATGACACTCTTTTAAATAAGTTGAAATAACAAACAATCTTATTTCAATACATATTACTCCGTATTTTCAATCCTTAAGTTATACAAAAAAATGAAAATGTTGAAGGATGGAAATCAGGGATCAGAAAAAAAGCAACTGTTTTGTGATTATCTAGATTTGATTATGATTATTTTTTTCGTATCTTCAAATACTAAGATCCCTTCCGTTCCCCCAGCGCGCTGGCAGGAGGAGCGCTACGTGACCTTGTGTGGCGGAATTGCATTCAAAGTATTGAAAGTATTCATTAAACATTGGTAGAAAAAAATAAAAATTACTGAAAAAAAGCTTATCTAACTTATAAAAATATGTATATCATTAGATTTGTCTTTTTACGCTCGTTATGACAGACTGAAAAAAATATGTATAGTTCCAATTGAAGAAAACAAAGTTACCTCAATTTAATCGTAAAATACAATTGATAAAATAGAAATGAATACAAGTATCAATTAGACCCATTCCCTCCTCCACTTCCGTGAAAACTGCATTGCAATAATTTCAACCATTCAAAAGTTTTAGTAGGTTCTAAAGTTACGTGACTCACCCTGAACAACTATGGTTATGGATATGGGTGGATAAAATAAGGTTATGAATGATATATCTACATACATAATATTGCAAACATGTTTTATTGTAGTCGTGCGAAACGAATACATTTCAAGTAACATTTCATTTAACTATCATTATTTTCATTGTGCTAGCATAAAAGCTGGATATTCGCGAGCTGCAAGAACCTATAACTGTTCAAATATATCATAATTGGGGGATGCATTAAATGACTTATTTTACTTTATTTATTTGACTTACTAACAGCGAACAAGATATAATCTTCTGTAATGAAATTTGTTGTCATCTTCATGTTGATGTCATCTATTACCTGCGCCTTTTTTTACATAATCGAGGAGAGCTTGACAATGGTATTTGATACATTCGTGGTATATGGCATAGCCTAGGTACCATAAGACACTGGATATATGAGCACAACATCCTTTGGCCCCTAATTTGCAGGTGCAACAGTGTCCTAAGATAGGATCATCTTCCATTATTGTACTGCTATCATCGCCATGATTACGATCCTCCCATTCACGGTACCAAAAGCAATCCACAGCTGATATCTCGTGGCGTTGTGATATCTGGTATATATTCTTATCCGAATAAGTCCAGGCTTATTTCTGTTGCTCTCAAGTTCAGAAACATTCGTTGCGTCGTAATCTAGCTTATCCTGCACTTACGATGGCGCAAGTCCAACCTGATAAACGCCTAAAGTTAAATACTTAAAATACTAAAGATCAAATTGTGGAAATCCTCTTAAATTATCTTCATCCAGACCAACCCACGTTTTATTTCTGCGGTCTAATTGTTCAACTTCAACTTTCTCTTGTAAAATGTTAACGTAGTGCAACTTCACACACCGTAAGTCCAGAAACACACATACAAATGCAATTAAGTCCAAGACTACGGGGTTTTAGAGTGAGTGGCCATTAAGACTTTTGATCGACTTGAGAACAACATATATAAATAGAATATATAAAAAGAATCAGCCAATTTAACGGGAGCCGGTTTTCCATAAGAACTGTGCGGGGTCGTTTACGGCTGTACCTATACCACATCAGTCGGTTTCCACTGGGCATCTAGCTCCCTCCGTCGTTACAGGTGGTGTCACCAAGCGTTCATGACGGTGATGGTTGATCTCTTTGAGCAGGATTGCCCCACATGCTTAGGGGCCAATCGCGTGCCATCCTTTGTTGCCCAATCCCGACAGGTTACCTTTGGAGACCCCGGGTTTGCTGCGTCTGGAATACCCGGCCCTCAAGGTCGTTTGCTATGCGTATAATAATCTAAGGGCCGAATTCATGGTCCGCACTTACTTTTGAGGAACATTTAAGTGTTTACTTATTCGTGTTTTCAATTTATAGTCTTCACTTGAGTGTTTGCTTAAGCTTTCACTTATTGTTATAAGTGTGTAGATCTGTGGAATTTCTACAGTAGCTTCATGATTAGGTTGAAATAAATTACTGTTTGGAGGAGAATTCTAGCACCCGGCTGCTCTGATCGTTTTTCCGTGTTTTTTAATCAATACCGGGAGAATCCTGGAGCCATACTCAAAGCCACCATAAGCAAAAGGGCCATGGACCCTGCATGGTCATTCCTTCCTCATCCTTGTCCTCTCTTCCTCTTCTCTCTCTCCCTCTCTCTCTCTCTCTCTCTCACACACACACACACGCACGTGTTCACTCACACACACACATACACACACACACACACGTACATGCACGACACTAGCTGAGAGCTTGTCGAGGATACCTGAAGAGATAAAACCCCGAAAACCGACATGTAGGTCGGCATTGGTCCTCTCGTTTAAGTATTGTAATGACCGTAGAAGTTGCTGCGACTTGAAACATTAAATAATCAATTAACAATAGTGTTACTTCCTTATCAATCGTGCATCCTTTCTAAAGGTGAAAACATCAATTACTTACATAGGATTCTAATCTTGACGCAGTGCGACTATCTGGGGTAAAGTTACTTCAAGATGCCAAATTAGAAACTAGAGAATACAATTAGAGACTGTATTGATAATCAAAAAGAAAAATAATGTTTATTTTAACAAAACAGTGATATAATAAATTAGTTTACATTTATATTGTATAATTCTTTTAAAAAGACTTAATATGCCTGTAACAGATAATGTTCTTCAGCTTCAAGGTTAATGACCCTCATCTCGATCAGATTTTTGTCCAGTTTCCCTGATCCATTGAGCAAATGCTGAGATGACCCATTGTTTTGCTTATGGACGTAAATTTAGCTTCACTGTGGCCACGTTTTGGTGAACTCTCTTTTTGTTGTAGTAGAAGTAGCGATAAGGGTGAGTTACTCTTTTATTAGCAATGCAGAAAAATGCAGTTCGTTTACCGTTGCAAATAAGTTTTCTATACCTCGGGAACGAAATATCTAGTTTTTCATATGTTGAAAATTTCCCTCTTCTTTGAATTTTTTAATTTATTTACTTATATATATATATATATATATATATATATATATATATATATATATATATATCTTTATCTTTAACTATTACTCATCTTTCAACTATTTATAGTTAAAATGATGGGAAGGGATTTCTGGAACAAAAGAAAACGTGTGCAGATGATCTACTCCCCCATACGTCACATACAGTTCTTACTGTTTTTGACTAAATAAATCTAAATCTAAGAAACATACCGCGTGTCCCTCACAAAATAACAGCTTTTCAGGATCTAGGACGCATCATTTCCGAGTTATGCACGATGCGTGTTACATGGTTACGTGTCTTGCGGGTTGCATGTATGTGTACGTCTCCTCTTTCCTTATACTCGTACCAGTGTTTCCCAAGGGGGTCTGTAATGACCCCCTGGTGGTCAATGAAATTTTAAAGAGGATCAGTGAATATCAAGGGTTCGATTGGGGATCGATAGCCGAATATGCATCGACAAAATACCTGTGTTGTGAAGATCCTGTTGGTTACCAAAATATAAATGCAGTTATTGTTTTCATATGAAATACTTGAGAACTTTTTTACGGCAAACTGTCAAATTTCAACTTTTTATGAATGTTGATTGTAATAACCTAAACGTACACATCTTCTGTAATTATAAATTTTCATATTAAGAAAAAGCAAATAACAGCAGTATTGGTATTATTGCAAGTCTATCTTTGGTTACTTCACAAAACATGTTTCGAGGATTCCTCTGTTTACACAACTGACTCGGTATATCTGAGAAAAAAGGCTGCTCTGTTTCAGGCAGACTGTAGCGGTGTCAGTTTTTTTATAAAAAAAACTTACTTGCCGGATTTCGTCAGAAGGCTTCCATTTGAGACCGTTGGTGTTTTTCTACGATTTATATCATGTCATAAGTCTCACAATTACATTATGTTTGGACGCTACGGTGCGTCGTGTCATTGAGTAGCGAGGCTGGCAGACAGCGGGCTGCCTAGGTGCGCCGGCAGGAACAAATTATTTCTTTAAATGTTATTTATGTGTGTCCCACTTTGAAATTTGGCATATCTGAACAAAATTAGTGTAGAAATACACGAATATTTTTTACAAATAATTTATGTTTTGTTCTTAAGTAAAATATTGCATTTTAAAAATTAAAATATATTTGAAATATTTCAATAATATGTTTACAAAAATAATATTTACATCACATGAAAGTACAACTTGTAAAGTTAAATTTAAGTGTAATTTTATTTTTATGAATGAAACGGTATTTGCGCAAAAATGTTTAAACATTAGCGCACGCATGATTCTTTGGAAAAAGTAAATGGTAATGTTTCTGAAAAGGTATGATTTGGGGGAAAAAACAAAAAACAAAAAAACAAAAAACAAAAAACGTGTCACCTATTTTCAACCCTAGAACTCGTAAAAATGTGTCACGTCGCTAAAAAATAGTGATCGTTTTGTGAGTGAGATTTGACGTGGAATGACTCATATGCAGCCATGTGCTTCAGCTGAGGTCACCGAGAACGAAGAATTCTCTTGCTACATCGGTCACATGTATGAAAACCCTTTACATAGTAGACATTCTGTGAATTACTCTGCACAGGATAACAGATTTCTTATTTTCTTCTCTTCTGTATTTAAACACAAAATACAGAACAAACGGTACAACGCATAATCTAGCGACAGTGAAGTGCGCGAAAATCGTATTTAGAGCTAACGTATTTACTGACACTCGCTCAGTTCCTACCGTACTCGGTCAGTCACCGTACTCGGTGACTGACCAGAACGCCGAGACAGCTAGATCCGTCTGGCACTGGGGACAGATACCGATACTAGGCCTGTTACATGAGGGCACCTTCCGCGTCGTCGGACGTAAAGGCATCGATGGATAACGAATGTTCGGAGCGTCGCCGGATCTCTCGACTCGTTTATCGTTCAAGCGTTTCTGTTAAACATATTGAACACATAATCTATTGCACTTTGAATGGAGGGGTAACTGAGCTATTGGTACAAACTGGTGTGGCCTCCTCTTCGACGAAAACTGAAGTAAAATTCGAGCACTCTGCACGTTGGCACGTTGCAAACCGCCGTTGTGTAACTGAAACTGCGTGAGTTCGGAAGCGATGTAATTTAAAAAAAGAAACTTATATTTTAAATTATTTTATCTTTAAAATTAATTAAAATTCTATATTAAATTATTTTCTTCTTTGTAAGAGAGTCCTTACTACAATTCACATGCAAAACAATTGATACTACCAGCAAACTCTGCATAGAGCACGCTCCGATTCAACCGAGAATAAGCGGTACCAATCCTTGACAGGGAGCTGTTTATAAATTTAACATTAAATATGTATTATTATTATTAAACATTAAGTATTTATCAATTAAAATTTATTAAATTTACAGAGATCTTATTGACGATCGAGTACAAGTTCTATGGTTCTCGTTAAATTTTATTCCATTATGGGGATTACATACGTATGTACATATATTACAATAGAGTTCACGGAACATGAGTAACAATTCAGTCACAGATGTAACGTTTATGTAGTTACGAATGTGCTAAAAATTCGAGGGATTCTGTATATACTACTACATTACTGGCGAAAATTCCCCCTGACATATATACACTACTCGGCATTTCGCCTTTCGAAGCTCATTCGTGTATTCTCTGAAAGGCGTGTGCATACGGCTCATAGTGTGAGAAGCACAGATTTCGAGTGGTGAATTCTTCGGAAGTTGGAGAGAGAATGCCGTTTGCAGGCTTGTGTGCGCCGTTCTCGAGGCTGATTGGTTGCATAGGAGGTGCGTTTGTTGTGGCTGTGAATCTCGATAAGTGCCTCACGATTCCTGTCACGAGAAATGTGGTAATCAGCGTAAACGCCTGAAGCGTAATCGTTAAGTTAATGCTGTCTTGAGAAGAACGAATGTAATTTCCTGCTTGTTGTATCTTTGTGCTTCGTGACGCAATGAAGGATTTGATGGAAAAGTTTATTCTTAATAAAAAATAAATATTGTTTCAAATAACTCCAACATCCTTGGCCTTGCGTGCTCTAACAAGTATATAACACGTGGGAAAGAAGTATAAGATCGAAATACTGAGATACCTCAGAGAAGAGAAAGAAGGAAAAGAACGACCGGAATACGTGATGCGAATACTGGAAGCAGTTATTAACAGATGAAGGAACAAGAACAGGATATAACAAAAACAACATCCAGTAGAAACATGTAGTGAAACAAACCCAGAAAGAACTAGTGATGCTACAGAATGGCACAGACTTAAGAGTAAAAAAAGACAGTAAAGTTTTCTAATTTCCCTCGTGTGGACCCACTTTACGGTCTTGCCCCATCCTCTTGCTAGCTACCATCTCTCGCCACCCAAAGTACATTTTTTAGAAGTTTTCATAAGTTTTCGGCTTCCTAATTATATAACCCCGTCATAAATGGCAATTTTCATTGAAAAATTTGGAGTCGTTTTTAAGAAAACGGCATTTGAGCGTTACTGTAAATGGTAAATTGAAGCTCTGTTTCATAGAACATTTTTGAGTATTCAAAAAACTTCATTTAAAGTCATTTGAGATACTTTAACTCACAAATGCAATTTACAATTCGGTGTAAATTTGCATATTAATAGCGTGAGAGGTACTCCACAAAATGTTTTTGAGTAATTTTTGAAAGAAAAAAAAAGAATTCAGCAAAATGGTCTTTGTCATTTTGAACATTGTTATTAGCACTACCCTCTGAAAAAAATTGAAGAAAAAAGTGGAGCCATTTATGGGAAAATGGCAGTTGAGCGTTTCTGAAAATTCGGATTTTTTATCTTATTTTAACAGAAAACTATTGAGTTTTCCAGAAACTATTTCTGGCGTTATTTAAAGCACATGCATTTTTAAATACAGTAACGTGGACAAATTGCCGCTGAAGTAAATATTAACTTCGTTAGAGACACGTCAAAAAATTACATTTTTGTACTTTTTGAAAAAAACAAAAGAAGGCAATTATGTCATCTTCTCTAGTGCAATTCTCACTATCACTACCAAAAGTTTAAAAAATTGTAGCTATGTTTGGGAAAATGTTTTTGTAATTTTTAAAATTGCAAATATTGCATGAAATATTGCGAGAAAACTACTAAAAAGTTTCAAAAAATGTTCGTGACGTAAAAGAACTCATTATGGAGAACAAATTTCATTTGAAGGAAAATCCTTATCTTCAATTGTGTAATTGTAGGAAGATTAGTGTAGTTGTTGTAGGAAGGTTGTGTAGAATTGCCGAATCAAAATTTTGCAATTTTCGAAAATTCAGGTTACAATGAAAATTAGTTCTATGCTACCATTATTAGTGAATTTTACTATATTCTTACAATAAATTTAAAGAAAAAAATTGGAGCTATTTTTGAGAAAATGTTCGGAGGACTTCATGTAAAATACCGCCAAATGTTAAAGAACGTTTTTCAAAATCGCAGCGTCCCGAGACCAGCCAGATCGACCCGGGAATATCCATTTTGGAAAAAAATCCTACGTGTGGTGTAAGCTCCAGTAGTCTTCATAGACGGACGGACGAACGTAAAAACAAACAAACAAACAACAACAACACTTTTTCGGTGTCAGGGGAATCCAAAACGTGTATTTCTGTTGAAATCTCGAAATCGATTTTCCGCAGCTTTACATACTAACTTTCTCTACACTTCGTTTTTACTTGGTATATACTTAAGTATACGAGAAAGTAAAACAGACTCTGTTGCCATCGTGTTGAAAATCGGAAAATTCAAGGCGATCGGGTCCTTTTTCATACCTTTATAATTTTAACATAAGTTTTAATTTTTGCAAAAAAAAAAATTCTTTTTTTGGAGATGAATGTGGGCTCTATTTCTCTATTATTCTATCTCCGTCTATCAGGACTACACAAATACTTATAATTCTATAGTACTTATAACATACTAAAGCTTCATAGTATGTTGTGTTGACTTTGAAGTTTCTTTATTAATAACTATGGATTCAACTAATGTTATTTTTAGTTTTGTTGAATAAAGGCAAATATTTATCTGTAATTCTGGAAGATTTTTGGGAGTACTAATGCGTTATGTTTCAGTATTAAAAGACATTGCAAATTGCATCACTGTGTGGTCAGGGGATGTCCAAACTGGTCTAGAAAATCGGGAAAGGTACGATAATTTCAATTCGACAGAAATAGAGGCTACCCTTATTATAGACGTCGTAATAAAATAGTTGCTGTCTTGTTGATTATGTGGGCTTCGTTGAGTAAAGTAGTCATTTTTTTAAAAAATGTAAATGAAAGTACAAACTGCAAAGAAATACATTAAATAACAAATATATTTCTTTTAAAATTCAATAAAATATCGTTTGGATAGTTCGGATAGTGTACGAATGTGAAGTTATGGTCGTAGAATATTGAGAAGGTAATTTCCGCACTTGAACAGTTCTCACACAACAAAGTAAAAAAAATATAAATATAATTAGGGCAGTCACCACGTAACGAGTCAAACATTCTTGTAACTAATGAAGAATTCCGCTTGGAACTGCATTAGATTTTTATTACTTTACTTTCATTTATCCATTGACAACAGGCATTTAGCTTTTCAGTTTCCGTTAACTCGTTTACGTACATTTTTATATAATTACTCTGACTATGCCATTCTGCGAGAAACTGAAGGAAAACTGACCAATGAACAAAAAAGAAGTGTTAATAAACATGAATTATAGCCGGCTCATTGTGACAGAGAAAACAAATTACAAGAAAACTGCTCTGATGATTATATGAAATCAAATGTGTTCTAGAAACTTGTAAGTTGCAACGAGTATTTCTGTTACCCTGACTTTTCAAACGAGTCTATTATGAGTTATCTAATACATCAAGGGGGTAATTTATGTAGAGTTGTGTACCTAAGTGTTCTAATAATGTTAATATGAACACCATTGAAAATCCATCTTTCCTTCACCCAGTAATTGGGTCAAATTCGATACGAACCTTCCGCCGACTCTTTACGACCAATAAAGCGGCAAGATGTTTTTATCGAATGTTGAGACTTCCGCGTTTCTTCAACTATTCATCATAGGCCTCGTTATGTAATCCCAGTGTGCCTGCAATTTACTAGCACTTCACTGCCGGGGAATGCCTGAGTAAGGAAATCATTCCTACTGCACGATGTGTCTTCTGGCTCTCGCAGTGCTACCCTTTATGCATAATATATGTTTTAACTTTTTCAGCCTTCTCCTAATATGAATAGTGGCTTTGAATTGTAATAACGAAGATTTCGTTGGATTGCTGAATAATTCTGTGCCAAAGTATTTTATGTACCTTCACCCTTTCTTTATCTCATGTCATTGAATAATTTGTTGTACATTATATTTATTGGTCTTTTTTACATTAATGAAACATAATTTTAATGTCAGGCAGATCGTTGTTGTTGGCTCTAATTAACAATTATATATAGGAGATTATTGAGACTTTAAAAAAATATTACCTCAATTCCATTAATGTGTTTAGTCATATTTATTTCAGTGCCTTACATGATTGTGATAGAATTTGATCATTGGTTATTGCAACGTGTATTAATATATAAGTCCGTTGATGTGATTCCGACTTTATAGTGTCTCTTACTGCAGCACAGGGAACAGATAGCAATGTGAAGGTTGCATCCTATCCTTTCTTTATCCGTCAATCGAGATATCATACTATGTAATCCCTAGCAATTACTTTCTTGAGACCTGGTCTGCCCTTTGTTATTCTCCTTCAAATTATCTGTTACTCTCTATATGAGTGTGCTTTGCCTCTTTTCTCCTTCCCAAATAGCCTCTTTCTATCCCCTTTGCTTATGTATCCCATCTTCCTCCTATGCAATCTTCCCTTGATTTCTTATTTTCACCTTTTAGTCTGCCTTAATTAATTATAATTTTGTGAAGGATTAAGGTCCATATTTTGACAGACGAATACCAATATATTTTCAATGTTCGACATCTATAAACCAAAACATCATCAATTTTTGTAAAATGATTATTCTTAACAGCAGTATTAATAGAATAATTTATTTTAATATGTACAGTTTCAGAAACTAAATATCTCCGGGTCTCAATATAAAAAACTCTCGGATGTTGAAAATTGAAAGAATGGTTGAACTTTATCCGATGATTGGATACAGAGTTTTGTCTTTGAGGAATCTCTCTGATGTTTCTGTCATGTATAGTCTTTGACATTTCTGACCACAGTCTACTTCTTATTTCAAATTTGTAACCCTTGATTCCACCGGTTCCTCTTGTTCCCTCTCGTTTCTTTCTTTTTTCGCGCCCTTAATTTCTTCCCTTCATTTGTCCTTTACACCAATCCCCTTGCTCTGGAAATTAATATCCACGATTCTGTGCTTTGTGGTCCGGCAACCTAAATCCGCACCTGGTGGTCAGTAACAACGTATGATGGCCATCGTCGTATATAAAGAGTTCATCTGATCTGAAGTACTAACATATGTAAGAGACCATAGGAGAAACACCAGATTCAGTCGATTACTAATAGAGCATTTTTCGTAATTAGTTGATGTTTAAAGAATGATTAATCAGATCCCATACGAATATCTTTAGATTTGTTTTATTTATCGTCAAAAACAGTAAACATTGTAATAGATGGGAAAGAAGTAAAATCGTCTAACTTAGCCTGGATATAGCAGTTATTTTAGTTATTGTTTACAATAAATTGAACTACAAAGTTACAGTTGTTCATTTGAGAGAGTGAAAACCGGAGGAAAATGGGTGCTGCCGAGTCAAGGGTATTGATTGCTACCAACAGCACCATTAAAGTTTCACAATTGACCTCGATGAGAACAATTGAATTCTGAAACGACGTCGTTATATGAAATTATTACCTTCGAAATATAATCTTGACAGTAACTTGACTTGACAGTGTTTTTTGGAGACGTTGAATGTAGAATGTTACTAGTACAATTCACAATAACTAAGCAATAAAATCGTCTGTTATCTCGTTAGGATATTCTAAGCTCTCCGAAAAGTATATCCGATGATTACATTTGTACTTCCTAACGTGTGATAAAATAAGACATCCTATACTTTCTGTCCTGATGGCATGAAATATCCTGTTCTGCTTATCAATATCATGAATACTTTCTTCAGAATATCAGTAGTTTTCACGCAATAAATCGTAACAATTTTCCAAAAATAAGTAAAGACTTTACCCAAAGCGTCTCCAATTATTTTAAACAATTGGTAAGAATATAAAAGAATAGTATACTAACATATTTGGCATCGATGAGATTTCATTAATACTTGTGAATTTGCAAGGATTAAACATTTGATTTTTTTAACACTTCGCATGCTATTTTTTATTACAGAAATATTCTATTTTTTGTTGTGGGCATGGAAATGATTCAAATAATTGCTAATGAAGATTCTAAAAAATGAAAGTTTTCGTATATGGACTTTATTTCTTTTTGTACTCATAATAAACGAACTATTTCATATAGTACATACACTATGTGATCAAAGGTATCCGGACACGTCCAAAATGATTTATGGTGTGGTCGTGTTTTTCATGGAGGGGACTTGGACTCCTTGTTGTGTGCGGCACTGCCACGGCAGAGGCCTACGTTGATGTTTTAAACACCTTGTTTCCCACTGTTGAAGAGCAATTCGGGGATGACGATTGCATCTTTCAACACGATCGTGTTCATACTGCAGGGCCTTTGGCGGAGTGGGTACGCGACAATAACAACTCTGTAATGGACTGGCCTGCACAGAGTCCAGACTTGAATCTTATCGAACATCTTTGCGATGTTTTGGAACGCCTACTTCGTGACAGGCCTTAACGACCTACAGTGATACCTCTCCTCAGTGCAGCACTCCGTGAAGAATGGGCTGCCATTCCCCAAGAAACCTTCCAGCAGCTGATTGAAACAATACCTGCGAGAGTGGAAGCTGTCATCAAGGCTAAGGGTGGTCCAATACCCTATTGAATTCCAGCATTACCGATGGAGGGCGCCAGGAACTTGCAAGTCATTTTCAGCCACGTGACCGGATACTTTTAATCACATATTGTATGTCAGCAGCAAGTTGTAATCTGCGGATTTGACGGTTGGAGATCGGAACTAACACGGGCAAATTTTTTGTTAATTTATTTTTTATAAAATAGAGCAAAATTCTCTTATAAATAGGGAATATGTAAAGTTTGCAATAAACTCTCAAAAAACGGAAAATTGCAATTTTGAAGCTCCCGCGCTTTGCCTAAAAACGTTTTTTCAAGAAACGTCTGAAGAATTAGTAGGATACAAGTTGCAATGTTATTATATGATGTATCCTTTACAAATATTGCGAGAAAATATTTGCCGTGTTTCCTCTAGTTGAATTCTAGTTGTCTAGTCGAATTTCGGATGTATATACACAAAAGGTTTTGATATAAATCGTTCCTAGTGATTTTGGATATGACCATGTTGAATAGGCTGAACCAAGCTGAAAGCTGAATAGGCTGATTAGGTCAAAGGTCAAAAATCTCGTTTTTTTCTTCAAAAATTCATTCCCAAAATACTCCGTCTTAGGATTTTGCTGAAATTTTGGAAAATTAAAGGTAATGCATCATACTTCAACATATCAAAAATTGCCGATTTTTTTTTTATTTTCTGAAATAATTCTGATTTGAAATTGATTTTCCATATTTTCTATTTCGCGTTTTAAGATCACTTGATATGTAAACGTACTAAGGACATACTTATTTACCTAATGTTATAATATTTGAAATTATATTTTCATAAAGTTTCTTATCTTATAATTGATTACATTTTAATACTTACTGTAGGTGGCGCCACGTCTTTTATTCAAAGCCATATGGTTCTTTCTTATGTCAAAAGATACAAAATGATACTATTTTTAGAAAAAAAAATATTTTGTCTAATTTATTTTTTAAATAAAATGATTAAAATACATGATTGACACGTGTTGGAAGAGAACTAGAGGTGGAGCCGCGAAACGTAATTCCCACTGTCAGACACAGCGATGGTTTGGTGCTCGTATGGGAGCGTGTGTATGTCAGTGGTGTTGGGCCGTTGCAATTTATAGATGGAGTGATGAATTAATTCATGTACATTGACATTCTAAAGCCAAACTTGCGAGCCGGTGCTGTTAAAATCAATTTGGAATAAGACTATGTTTTTCCGCACATTTCTAAGCATACCTTGAATACAAACCTTTGTACCCAAACCTCTGTACCCTCTGTACGCTGGACAATGTACCAAAACTAATGAAATTTCACGCAATCACTGCGTGTACATCTTTTGAATATTTTTGGAGCATTCTGGAAAACATCCAAAAGGAAAATTAAAAACAAACAGGCTTTCAGGAGCGCATTAGAAGAAAAGTGGAATAATATTTTTTTATCCAAATATGCCACAGACTTGAGAAATCTATGTCAGTCTGGCTGCCTGCTGTCCGTGCGAAGAGCCAGCCTTAGAAATAAATAAAGAAAGAAAGAAAGATAGAAAGAAAGAAATATTTTCTTTGTCCAAGAACATTTTGCGCCCCATTTCGACGTTGTGTTTCTTGTTTTCATTGGCACCCAGTGTACCCAAGAATTGGCTTTGTTCCGTGAAACCATTTCCGCGAAAATATCAGGAAAACTTTTTTGGTGTCAAGGTTTTCGAATCTTTTGTGTATTGATGTTGTCTGTCACTGTACAATTTTCACAGACCCAAAGCAGAGATTGTACGTAAGTGTCCACTCACTTTTTACACTGGCGGTATATAGCGAAATGTACAAGTCAATCAATTAATTAATTAATTAATTATTATGAGTACCTTTGTATCGTAATGTGACTCCGAGATGCAACTCTCGTCGCAGAGTTGTGGCGCGTACGCAGGCGCGGCCGGAGGAGCGGCTGGAGGCGTGGCCTTCGGCGTTCCAGCGCGCGCTCCGCGCTGCGGCGCAGTTCCACAGCGGCGCCTTGCTTGGGCGCCGACAGCGGAGCGGATCGCCGCGCCGCGAAGTGGTCTATTAGGTTGCCGTAGCTGGGCAAAAATGCTACGAATAGTGCCTACTGTTGACCGTTGTTTGGCGGACACACTACGTGAATATTACGCTCACTGCCGTTTTCATTATTCGACATGTTATTTGCGCAGTGGGTTGTACTCATTGGGTCAAAATTAGAAAATTGAAACATGTTACGGAGTGACAATAGTAATATAGTATATACTAGTGGCCTGCAGCAGCAAAAATGCTGCTGAGCAAAACCACAAAAAATGGTTTTCCAAAAATTTGCACACGCACTACTAAAGAACAACAAATAAAATACTCCAAAGTATCACTGCAATAAATTAAATATTCTTTCAAAAAGGTATTCACGAATACTGCGGTAACATAGAATAATGTATACATTAAAAAGTTATTTACATACCAAGAATGTAAGGAAATGATGTTCAATTACACGACGTGTAAATAGAAGATAATTAATAGCACGCGGCTCTTTCATTGGAACGTTGCTTCTGCGTGATGTTAGCTGTGTCGTATGCAGAAATGCATTATGACGCATATTATTCAGTTGGGTGAGAACTATGAGAATTCAGACGTTACACTCAGTATCACATAGAAAGAATAAAAAAAAATCAAATACTTCCATATTCAATCAGAATCGAAACTGTTTTAATCTTCTTGGATTTTCTTCAAATTTCTGGCTGTCTAACGAAACTATAGACACCTCACGCATTAAAAATAATTAATAGAGATCGTTTTTAGAAGTTAAAATGAATACGAATCCTAATAATTGTAATATCGTTTGTAAAAACGTTTCAAAAACTCATTTGCTGAGTTCACAATTTGCTGAGTTCACAGTGTGGCTCTAAAATTTCGTTTTTACGACTCCCGATGACAACGAATAATTCATTCAGACGACAGTCTACGTGCTTCCACACGCCAGGTGTTCTTTCCCCATCACTACTAAGATTGAAGATTCTTCATGATTCTTCAAGACTGCGACCCCCCTCTGATCTGTCACAAATCCGACTAATTGGGACGTTGCAAGAGCTGATTGTCGAGATATCTTGTTTATTCCTTATTTTGATTGGATATTGGGAGTCTGTGCAAGTTTTAAGACCGCCACATTTCGTTTTTCCGTGTTTGTCCAGTTGCGGAGCCAAATTGAACACTGTCTTCCGTGTTGCGGTGAGGCCAAGTGCCTGACCGCGAGGTTTCTTGCTCGTAAACGCCGTACTTCTCCCCCCTCCCAACAAATACTCAAGGCTCCTTGTCCGGTGGCGTTTTACTTCGCGGAGCTTGGTGGGAAGTTGCCGCCCTAAAATGCCGCGGTGGTATGCGACGGCAATCGTTCAGTGCTGGAGGTCGTACGCAAAAGAAAAAAAGAACTTGTTTGGGTGCGCATTGATGATTTGAATCTACGTTGTTGCATCAATCTACGCATTGATTGTTGAGGCTACATCAGTTTTTGTTGGTAATTTCTTTATTCCCGCATAAGACGAGGATGTTTTTACTTGGTAACTGTGGAGTGATTGGTAATAAGAAACCCAAACTGTATCCCATAACACAAAACATTTTTTTTTTCGTGAAGTCTGGAATTTCTAGGTCGAATATATCAAACTGCACCCGCACGAACTACTTGCCCGCCTGGGTCACTTCCCCTGCCTCCGCTCTATTTTCCCTCCAGATACACTAGGGATGCGAAATCGATGTCGATGTTTTCAAAACATGGATGTGTTTTTAACATCGATGTTTTGTGATCGAAGTTCTTCCCCTCGATGTTTTGTCTCTGAAAAATTCCCTGGATTACAATACTGTAAAAGTAAAAATATGAAATATGACTTACGGTAACATTGTTAGTTCATGTGTTGGAAGCAAAGCAGCATTGTTTGTATTGTATTACCTTCATTGACGAAAGTCTCTCGCTCGAGATGACCTCCATACCCTTGCATTTCGTCTTTCATCATTTATTTCGCATATTCAGATGTGGTCAACAAATTTGCTGTGGGCTGTAGGGTCTGCCCATTATTCACGTACCGTTATTCGGTGAATTACGAGTAATAAACACGAACACTGTCAATTTTAATATTGGTTTACACGAATGTAATGTTATATGTTTCTAAACCAGCTTTAAAACATGGATGTTGAAAAACATCGATGATTTTTAGTCGATGTATTTTTAACATCGGTGTTTAAATTTTCAACATCAATGTTTGCCAACATCGAGGATTTGAATTAGTATGTCTATAGAAGTTTGTGCTACCTCGAACATAAAGCGCTATCGACCTTCTGCGCACGCGCAGTTTACGTTTTGCTCCACTTTAGTGCATCTGCGCATGCGCCGAAGATCGATTGTGCTTTACGTTCGACGTGTCAAAAACTCCCTTGTATGCATAATTCCTTTCTGAATACGATATTTCCTATTTATTTTCTTTTTCAATGCTGCCATGTGTTGTCATTTATACCACGGACAGGAGTACGTTCGAATGGCAAATTCTTTATCTATTTTCGTTTTGTGTAATTTTTATTAAATTATTGTATCAATTAATGCTTGTTCCTAAAGTGACCATAAGAAGTTAATGCACTTTTTGCCCTCGTAAGTGTAGGCGATTACGAAATCAAGATAATTTCAATTCTAAATGTTTCGTTTTACTCTAATTTGATTATTTGAAATATGGATGATTAATATCATTTTAATGGATAATATGTTCTCTAGTAAAAGAAGTGGAAATTAATATTGATAAATTTGAGACTATAACTCCAAAATACTGTCATGTGCCAGTGGTGTTCTGGCACCGCGGAGAAAAAAAAGTTGTTTGACCCTAACTGTTAAATCTCGAGGCAGTTGCTCTAAACGCTGTGCACGGGAACTGTAGTAGATAAGTAATTTGCCCGCGGCCTTCATATGCCTGTTTTAAATGTTTATATTTTGTTAATTTAACATCAAAAGGTGTTAAAATGTTAATGACGTTTGCGGGGAGAAAAACGGCATATACTAGATAAAAGTATTCCAAAGATACTGTATATACCTGGATTATCTAGATACGTGTGGATTCTAGACTTTACTAAAAATTGAATATTATGTATTCTTTCGAATATACCCTTAGAAACATTACGCTAAGGAAGGGTAATGGTTTGTTAAGACATCCGAGATAAAATCCCGTAAATGTGCTAGATCTGGGGAATTATCCTTCAAAGTGCATGAAACGGATTCAAGAAGAAGAAAAACATGGATTTGAACTATACAACTTTGTTAGAAAAAGTAATTTACTATAAAGATGGACGAGTACATACATCCCCCTTCATACATACATGGACATACATCCCCCTTCCACCCACACATCCACTCTCACACAAGCACACACACGCATGCGCGCGCACACACTTATACACAGCACCGTTGCACGACAGGTCAGAACATGCACCTTGAGCAACAGTAGAATGTTTTCTCACGCACCCCACCCGTCCAATGAAAGCAATGATTTGACCATATGCTAAATTTAACACAACTGTTTTTATAAGGTTTAAATTTTTTTACAAATATTAAATACCATAAATTCATAAAATTTAACATGTATTAAAATGAACGTGTAAAAATTAAAAGTAATACACGATAATTATTTTATTGAGTTATATTCTGCTTTATAATTATCCAAAACACACAGTATGCGCACTAAAAATACAAAGTGATCATAAAGTGAACATATAACTATAAATATAAAGTTAGTTCCATTTTAAAATATATTTATAAAATTATCTTTATAAAAAGTATATTATTTATTATGTTTTCATAAAATATATTATTTTAATATATTTATACAATCCTATATATTTATAAAGTGTATGTTTACATTTTATTAATCCTGTACATTATACATTTTCAATGAGGGACCATGATCCCCGAGGTAACCTCCCCTCTTTAGAGTTGCAGTCACCCTTGATTCACGATTAATTGAGTGATCTCACTCCTCTCCTTTTTTCACTTTTATTTTTCCCTCTCCTTTCCTCTCTCCCTCTCCCCCCGCCCCCCAGGAGAGATGGTGGGCGTGCGCGGAGTTTGCGTGTCCCGGGACGGGCACTTCGGCCGCGGGCGCAGAGAATGGCATGATGCGCTCGTTCTTCGCGGAGAAAGCGGAATTGATTCCCCGCACGCTTAACTGCTTCTTCTCACTCAATCCATATCCGCCGTGACGGCCACGCCACCGACGCCGCCCACAGCTTTGTTGATATATATATATATATATATATATATATATATATATATATATATATATATATATATATATATATATATCAGTCCTCGTTGCTAATACAGGATCCGGTGATACAGAGTACACTAAATTATTCATAAGCGCAAAAGGCAATAGTGTAAGCCGTATTCAAAAAAAAAATTTTTTTGGACATTGGTAATTTTTTGCAAGGAAAGTAGCCTAAATATTACATTAAATATTGTTCCCTGTTTCTATTACTGCCTATTTATCGAATGAATATGAGAGGATAATGAAAAACCATTATTTAAGTGTCATTTAGGATAGTTTATCAGATTTGCATATGCAGCCAAAATTTCGCATTTTCACCTCGTGTAACAAGGGGCTCTACAAGTGTTCAAAATGGCGTGAACGCAAGGTAGGCATCAGCACGGCACGGCCTCTGTGATGCGCACAACTTTGCCGGGCTGTGCCTTTATTTCTGCTGCCACGCTTTCAGTGCACCGTAGAAGGACATCACGATCCTCGACTTCGGTAGCATACATGCGGTCTTTCGTTAACCCCCAGCTCCAAAAAAGTTGGAAGTACCTGAGTTATAAAATTCAAATATTAAACGCTTGGGTAAGCAGTGAGTATCAAGGATAAATTCATCCTCAATGCCGACCGACACATTTACAGAGAATCGCTCTTGGTGAGCTACACTAAGTGCAATGTGCGGATTTTCTCGGCCCTCGAATGTAATTTGTGCACATAAATTGTGCCAGTTCTTGTAAAACACGCTTAATAGGAACAAATAACGATTTTTTTGCATTTGCGCACGAAATGCCTAGAAAATAGATAACGGCGTTATGAGTACTCACTGCGCAAATGCTGCATCCCCTGGAAATGAGAAAGTAATCTCCTCGCATGAAATGTTCTCCAGGTGACGGACGGTGATTCGACCTCGTCCGCTATTTGCCTTGCGGTCGCTTCCGGTGTTTATCTGATAGTAGTAATAACTGAGTTATCCCGAGAAGTGGCGAGACGAGGTGAACCGTTCTCTCACTTGCCAGAGCTCGTGTTACACGAGCACAAGCGCATAGTGCAAAGTTTAACATTAAGTATTTACAACACTAAACGACGGAGAATATTCAATTTCAAATACGCGATCAGTTAATAAAGTGTGAAAGGTTGACGGTGGAACAGTATATACGAAAAGAAATACAATTTTAATATTTAATTTGTTTGTGCGTATATTAATTCCCAAATCTCAAATTCCAGATATTCATTTTGAAGTATCAAAATTTTCATGATATGCGGCGTGAAAGAAGGATTTTTTGTATTTCCATTGTATTATGGCCCTCTTTGTATTATATTTACTTATATTACATTCACATACATAGGGCTCGTAGCAATTTTCAAAAAAATTGATATCTTCTTTAAGAAATAGGAAATACATTAAATTTCTTTGTAATGTAATAACTATTGCAAATTTTGCAATAGTTAGTGTGTTTAAATTCAAGAATGAAAATCTAAACTGTGTGCAGAGTATTATTGCGTACACGGAAACTAGATAAAATGTTTAAGGTTTATATGCAAAGGAAAGGGAATAAGAAACAAACAGAGAATCAGATTTTTAGAGAGTAGAAAATAGTTACAGGAAGCTTGGTTGAATGTAGGAAGCTTTACGTGGCAGACCCAGAGAACAATAGCATGGTCGTTGCGATGTGTATGGCTTCCGGAATAGTGAGGAAGTATCAAGTAAATTTCAGTGTCAAACTATAGCCTTAATTTACGCCAACTGGGTCGGCTACATAGGCAAACAAGAACATTATTTAGAGCAGCCTTGGCTTCACCTTGAACCTGACCCCCTTCTCTCTCCCTATCCGCCTCAACATCTCGGGAATCAGAAAGATATTCGCGGGTAACGCGGGCGCTTTGTCAATATTTTACAGCCGAGCTCCTCCGTTCCAAATGCCGCGACGACGCGTCATAGATTCAAGAACGCGGGAGGTCGGCAAGGCCGGCGCAGTTGCTTGTTAATGGATGAGGCTCGTTGTAAACGTTCTTAGGTGGAGCAAATGGGGCGGTGTGTCTGCAGCGGGGTTTCCAGAAGCGGCGTCGTGTGTGTTTATATATGTGTGTTAGCAGGCAAGATCGATACGAAATATCGCTGTATACATGTTTCATACAAGGTCCTTTACGTGCCGGCGAAAAGAACACTTTCCTGGAGCGTGTTTGAGTCTTGGCACAGTCGGCTGCGTGTATGCAAAACAAGGGGAGGATTTGAAGAGCATAGCGAAGAACAGGGCTTCACACAGAGCTGAACCGGCTTTCAGTCGTGTATACTCTGCACAATGGTCTTTTGGACGTGGTTGAAAGCCGCAGAAGATGTAATAAGCACCGGGAGCGGTTTATAGCTTCACATACAGTTCATTCGCTTTTCGACTGCGGACTCGGAGGTTCAAATCCCGATCACTCTTGTGTAGTGTGAGGCGGCCTGACATTACTCCCTGAATTTTTTGGTGAAATGTCATTTTCGTCTGCCTTTAGTTTTTTCATCAGTATCATCCTTATCTCGTAGCTTTAGCTCTATCCGATTCATCACCATCGTCGATCTTGGTAGGTCAATCCAGAACCTCACTTTACTCTGAATGCACTTCTCGCCTTGAATCTGTAATACATCACGAACGTGACATAAAATTGCAAGTCACATTTTTCACGGTCGTGAAATGGTTCAAATTGTGGGTAACTGTAGATTGAGAAATTGATTATTTCGTGTGTCCGGGCGCGACTTTTGGTCCCTTAAGTTTTGGGCATATTTTTAACACGGGACGTAGGAGTGTTCTTCCCCCGCCGGATGGTGAGATGCGGCACTCGTTGGCTAGTCGTCAGCTGATGGGCTATTTACAATCCAGGTATCTCCCACCAGCTGGGCCCTGCCTCAGTTGGAACAAGCTCTAAGCTTCCGAATGGACTCCCGCCCTCTGTAGAAATGTAGTGCATATAAGTGTGTATAATATGTAGTGAGGATAGGACAAGGAAGAGGAAGGAAAGATGGCGCGCCGACCATCTTCCGTTTGTCCAACTCTGGCATTTGTCGGGTATTGATCGGACAAACCTTGGAAAACTGCTGTTCAGAACAAACGGCTGCTAGAATTCTCCTCGAGACAGCGGCTGAACACGGTCTAGCCTCTAGCTATTGTCGAAAATCTTGCTACCGTCAGGAATCGATATCGCGACTCTAGAACCTCCCAATCAAAGGAACTGCAGGGACACATTAACCTCCCGGAGCCACGTCTAGTACATAATTTATTAAGGTCATCATTCGCCTTTTTTAGGTTTTGTCACTGATCAATTCAAGACATTTCGTCTTACCCCTAATCATTTGTGAAAATCACTTTTAATGATACGAAATTAAAATAAATAAATAAACGTAGTATAAATAAAAGAACAATATCAAATCCTGGGTGAATTGTGAAATCTACGTCCGTGTTTCTGTGAATAAAGATTAAAATTATGTTATCATGTTGTGCATTAAGAGTTCATTGTGCCTGGACGATCTGCCCGATAAGGCGATTAGTAAAGGCAACGTAACGCGTAGTGGTGTATATTTAAAACTTGCGCCGGGCGAAAGGTCGTGTTAAAGAAACGGCCACGAAGTGGTCGCACAAATTCTGCGTTGTTCCTACACGAACAAGAACAAGTTCACTACTTTTGAATAATTCTTTGTATTTGGATGCGTTTTTGCTACGCACAAGGCACTGAAGCGTTTTTATTTTCTCAGAGATTTGACTTCAGTTTTCTAGAGACCCAGAATCGACGAAAAATAATTTAAAGCTTTCTAAGATTTCCTTTACTTATTAATGTGAATTGAAGGAAGAACTTTGAAGGATAGTTCTGTTGATTTGTTTTACAGATGTGCTACAGATGTCGCGGTTAATTTTGTTTTAGAAATCGAAGCTTTAAATACATTTCCAACGACTTTGTGATTTTGAGACTTTTAAGTAAGTTTCTAACTGCCTCAAAGATAACAATTTTTTTTATTTCCAAAACCAAACATTTTTAGAAGCTAGTGGAATGCAGCACAAAAATGCTGTTTCACAAAAACCGGATGCTGCATAGTTTTCTTTCAGTTTCTAAACGCATTGAAGATGAGTAATATTGATGTGTTTTATGAGTGCGTCATATCTCCGCAATTATAACATATTTCATCTCAGGGAAGTTGAGAGTACTTCAATGCCGGTAGCTGAGAAAACAAAAATGAGACTCAAGCTAGTAAATGAAAGACTTGTTTAGGATGTAAATGCTTGGAAATCAGTTTATGAGAGATCACGTAAGAAGGACGCAGGCTCTTGATGTAAGATAGTTTATGAATAGCAGTAAAGAAAACCTTGTTCGAGTGCACTTGCCTTGTCCACAATGCACCTGCGTCTAAAAATTCACATCAGGGTCACGGTTTCCAACCCGGTAAAGAGGATCTTTGAATTCTGTAAGAAACACGAAAGAAGTACTGAAATCCGTTTTGTATGGGGAAACAGAAGTTAATGTTATTTCTTTACCAATTCTGGACACTGCAGTATTTCCATCGCAGTGGACTACTATTCTAATGTGGTTTCAGAATAACGATTCAAGTATCATCAGGTTACATTTTGTATGCATGTCAAACAGCAGTAAAAAGTATTGCTTTGGAGGGGCAGCGACAAAATATTTGTAATAAAAAGCAGTAGTCCCCATCAGCATTAGGTAATTGGAACAAGAGAAATTAAATGAAAATCCCGGTTGAGAGAACATAAGCACACGCGCGTAACGAGACGTATTTTTCACTTTTCCTGTCAATACCATCAATGCACTATCACATTCATTTTTTAAATTAGATTTTCATCTAAAAAACGTGGCATACCGACACTTTTCCTCGTACCTTAACTCCTTCATACTTCTCTCGAACAATATAAAACGTCCGTAATGTATGATACCATTATGATGATTAAACATTGCTAGTTTCATAGTCAGAACCGATCGTAATTTCATGAAAACTTAAGGTGCAGAAAAGAACTTACGTTACGTTGTGAAAAAGTATAAGTATTGTAGGCGAATTTTTCTGTATGGTGTTGCTACTAATCGTATATGTTGCTATTCCAAGGTGCTTCCTTCTTTAACCCTTTCATAGTGGGTTTCTATGGCTATTTTTTTTGTTATGAAAAATCATTGATCGCTGAATGAGTAATAGAGGTTCAGAGTGCGTGTCACTCCGAAGGTCAGTGTATTGATCTTCTGGTTGTTTGGGTGGCAAATAAACGTGGTCAATCAGTTGTTTCGAGGGGAAAAATATTTTGATAAAATTCAAGTTGTTTTAAGCACTTTCTGTTTAATTGCAGAAAGTGTTGATACATGCGCCTAATGCGTAGGCATATTTGAATAGCTTCAAATACCGCAAAGTAACAGCATTTGGTTTTTATAGACTGTTCAATGAATTTACGTAAAATGATAAATTATTGAAATTATTGACAATATTCTGAAAATCACGCTAAAGTCTTGAACTTTAGTCCGTCGTAATTTAGTAGTGCCAGCAGAGGGTTTGTCAAATATCGATTGTTGCATATGAATTGTTCATTTATTTTTTAGCGTTTTGTAACTTGCTTTTGATGTTCCCAATTCTTGCTACACAAAATATTCGAATATATTTTTGAAATAGAACGGTGAAATATAAGTCCCATCAGTATAATATTAAGCGGTCATTCGAAGGGTGAAATAATTTGGATTTCTGCATATTGTTAGAATTAATCTTCTCCGAACTTAAACAAAATATCTTTCCAGTAAATTATTCTAAAAACTGCACGTGTCAGAATGTATTGTAGTTTAATAAAATTAAAACATAAGTTTATTTATTGTAATATTACCTTGTGCAATTCTCACAGAAAGTGTGTAAAAGAATGTTAACGTCCTTAAATCGAACTTTTACTCTTTTCGACTCACAAGTTTTACAATTATAATCCTTTGTACTGATACGTCATAGAAAGTCAAATCCAATGATAATAATAATGATGATAATAATGATAATAATAACAATAACAATAATAAACCGTTTCAATAACTCGAAAGATCGATAAGCATTGTTCTTCAAATACCATTATTGACTAGGCTTTAGGAGGTGTTAAAGAGTGCAAGGAATTACAGGTCCGTGATGGTGTAGTAACATAACAAGCAAGAAAAATTGTGAATGGCATACATTGATTTTCAAATGACCTGCGATTCTGTTCCTCACTTACGACTTCTGGAAGCCATAAAGACCTAGAAAATATGCCCCTTCGTTTTAACATGTTTGAAATTGTGAGTGGGTAAATGGCTCGTAACGTTAGGACTCCGGAAATTATCGTAGGCAATATCACGAGTGCTTGGGAAATTGTCGATAAATCCGCAAATTTCGAAAGCATGAGTGGTATTTAAAAGGACTATTCCACTAGTGAAATCAAAACCAATAGTGTTTAACTACATATACAAAATGCTCCAAACAGGGCGGTGTACCTGAAAAGGTTTACTTTTTCTATAAAATTTTTCTTGCCGCTTCTACCTACTGGCTAATCATAAACTGTGACTTATCTATCTTAGGAAGCGTTATACATTGATCACTATGTCGATGTCCAAAAAAGAGCGTATGTGCTACAACATAACCTCTGATTTTAACATACGCTTCCAGTTATTTTCAATATTTGGCGCATTTTGGAACTTTGTTGGACATAATTTCACTCGTGGAATAGTCCTATTAAATACCACTCGTGCTTTGGAAATTCTCAGATAAATCCCTTCTCTCTTTTTAGTCGGGATTTAATCGACAATTTCCAAAGCGTTTGTGGTATTACCTATGATCATTATATTCCACGAAGGAAATTAGGTCGAACAGGCTTCTAAAAAGTGCCAGATATTGAAAATAACTGAGAACTATATTAAAATCAATGATGTTATATGATGTTATGTATAGCACATACATCGACATAGCGATCGATGTATATCGCCCCCTAAGATCGACGAGTCACAGTTTATGATTGGCCAGCTAGGAGAAGTGTTAAGAAAAATCAGATATAAAAAGCTATAAACGTTTTGAGATACACTGCTCTCGTTATTGGATTTTGTATATATAGTTACACACTATTAGTTTTAATTTCATGCGTGGAATTGGTGAAGAAAAGCCATCAGAAGTGGAATATGTGTAGCAGGTGGAGTGAGCCCCCTATGGTTCTGCTCGCCTCAAAATCCCGCGGCACGGCGCCCGCACCTCAGAAAAAGTGAAAATGATTACCAGATGAAGTAAACTACATAAAAGAAATGGCACTCAGATACGTGATGTGTTCTATTTGGGGGACGTGAAATTATAACTGTGCCAATACTCCCCCCACAGCAATCGGCTTAGAGAAAAACGATTGTTACTTTGTTTTATTTTTTTAATTTTAAAATTTATTTAAATATTTATTTATGTTAGAAGTATGTAATCATTTTATAAATAATGTTATATAGGATCATAGTAAATACAAAAATATACAATACAATAATATATGTTGATTATTTAACAATTATCTATGATGCCTCCCCCCCACACCACACCACCATGGTGGATCCGTCACAGAGTTTAATTATGTCATATTGCTTACTGGGGTGGAATACTAGGCAATGAACTCTTCCTACCTGTTGCATTTTATGGAAAAAACTCAGCAACATGTGGTGTATCAACACAGAACTGTCATTTATCCTGTTTTCATCCAGAACCCCTTGCAAAACTTGCATGATTTCGTTTGAATTCACATAGTATTTAAAATTCTGAATGGAAGTTGTGTGCGTATGTAGGGTCATCATTTTTTAAAATCTTGGAACAAATTATTTTACAATTGAATGAACGTCGGTGATATCAAAATTATGGTTTTGTATCGTCTCATAATTTTCGCGTCTGTCTTAACCTGTATTTTCCTTAACATTCGTAATCGCTGATTACAGAATTGTGTGCATTCGGAAATGAAATAAACGACTCGTGAAAGTTCTACTGTGTGGGCGTGTTTCAAATGATGCTTTAGTCGTTTTTTCTTGTATTTGGAGCACGCGACTTACAATATTTCTTTTTTCATCGAGCGCGTGTCAAAAGAATATTGATTGCATTATATATTTTAAACAATGAATTGGCATTTGAGTCAAATACCGTTATCCAATAGAGCAGGAATGTTTGATAAATCGTATTAAGAAAAAGAATTGCAGTCAAGCGGAATATGACCTTCGAGAAATTAATTTTGGTTTGTCTTTTTAAATTATTGTCAATGTGTCTTTTTGTTCCAGTGTATGAACATTGGAACAGTCTAAGTGAACTTCTTTTCCGTTGGCTGAATAGCTCTGACCTCCAACCTGCTAGCTTGAGTTCCCCTGTGGCTCTCATTTCCGCCACTAGGTCGCAGCACTTTATTGGCCCCGTAACAGGCCGTAAGATCTTTCTTTGAAATATAACGCGTGAATGGAATTCCGATCAATGAAAATGTCTTCTCTTTCACCTACTACACGATATATCATTATACATGATTTTGTCGCAGTGTGATATTATGCCCGTTAAGTAAGTTAGTGTGTTTTGTCGGCGTAATTAGTGTATTAAAATGTTTTTCCCGGACTTGTTACTAAAAATGTGGCATTTTATATGTTTTTTTCGAATAAAAGGAACTGTTCATTAAACCTAGTAGCGAAAATGAGGGTCATGACAGAAATCAAACAATTTGTTTAGCAGCTTGAAGAAGCAAGTGGAAATGGGTGTGAAGTGAAAAGGAAGTTTAGTGTCCCAGGATTTTTTGTATAATAAAACTAAAGAGCCACGCCTCTTAAACTCTCCAATATAATGTACGATCCTTCCTCGAAGATCCACGCAAACGAACAACTAGAAAGATGGAGGAGTAAAGCCCTCCACGGCCGTTTCAGAAACACATGAGAAAATACTAAAATAAATCTGCAAGCTTCTTTGGCTTACCTGCAAACTGGAAACTTGTTGCGGAAACGGAAGGCTTCATAATTGCGGTTGAAGGTCGGGTAATCGCAACTAGAACTTGCTGCAAGTATATCATGCGTGAAAGCGTACAAAACGCCAACTGCAGAAAGTGTGGCCAAAGAGAGAATGGGATCGATCGCATAATTTCTGGATGCTCAGTTTTAGTGAAAAAACAATATCTTGATGGGCGTAATCGTGTGGCCAAAATAATTCACCAGGCTCTCAGGCAAAATTACTTTGGCAATGAAAAGCAGGCGCCATACTACTCCTATACCACCAATAAGAGAAGAGAACTGCAAACTTAACTGGGACCGCCGAGTAATAACAGATAAATTATACCCCAACAATATTCCGGTTATTGAACTGGTTTTGAAGACTGAAAGAAAAACTTACATTATCTATATAGCAGTCCCCCTACCAGCCAATCTGAGGACAACACACACGGGCAAAATTAACAAATACCTGCCATTGGCAGATAAAATCAAAAGGGGTATGGCAAAAGTCGTAGGGGTGTCCGTTGTTTTTGGCGCTACAGGTGAAATCCCCAACACACTGAACAGGGACAGTAGGTGGGAAAGACATCATACCGAAATCTTACGTCGTTTGGCTAAACAGACCCGGAGTAAGATGTTTGCCTCAGATTCAAATAAAGAGATAATAATTATGATAATAATGATGATGATGATAATAATAATATTAATATTATTATTATTATTATTATTATTATTATTATTAATAATAATAATAATAATAATAATAATACCCACGAATTCATAAGTGTGTAATATTGCCAAACGATGAAGAATATACAATTAAGGGTTACGTTACTATTCACTTCAAGTAAGTCATTTTAAAAACCAGAACCAAATGGATGAATTCAATGAGACTTGCCTTGAAATGTGAGTGTGCGACCGTGAGAGAATCTCAGGTTGGAAAGGTCTAGTAACAAGAGAGAAACCCGGAAGAGAGGTCGGTGACCACATTATGGATGAAGATTATGGAATTTTTGTTGATGGAAATCTAGTTTCATTTTCTAGTTAGGAAATACCATGCGTTTGTGTGAAATTTTGATCCATCCTAAACAACGCTGTAATTAAAGTTAAGTACAATTTAGGGGCCACGTCAAGCTGGACGATTTAAAATTAATTTGTCGGACAAACGAGTCTTTCCCACTCCACCAAACTTTACGGTGTGTACTTCAGATGTTGCCTAGCAACATATTGCCAATTCCAGAAACATAAAGAGCTCCCCATTTATTTCCTGTATTCCTGCGAAATATTTTCGTTTTTTCTGGTGAACTGTCGCATAATGAGTACATGATCTTGAATTTACCATTTTCGAATTCTCATTTGTTTCCCTTCTGTGTGTTCCTTGGGTTGCTGTTTCTAACTTTAACATATTTTTAATTTTCTTCTCCTGGTTTTGGTTGTCTGTTGGAGATCTAAAGACTCTCCTGTCAGAAATCTCTTTCAGAAGCCTTTTTTTACATTCATGTACAGCAGAAAAAACATTGAAAATTCTCCATTCCAATACATTTTATGAATCTATCATCTTTTCAGTGTCATTTCGTTATTTGATTGTTGTTCATAACCGCCATTTTTACTTTTTCGTATACGTACGTATATACGTAGTGATATACATATTATACAGAAATTTATGTAATGTAGCGGAAAATCTGTTTCGAAATTTCAACGGAAATACTCGTTTTAGGGTCCCCTGATAAAAGTAGTTTTTTTTAAAACGTCATTCCGTCGATCCGTCCGTCCATCCATCCGTCCGTCTGTGCGTCCGGCGAAATAAACTTAAAGTAATATTTCGGTTCTACCGTTAGGAAACCGAAAAATTGAGAAATTAAAAAAAATAACATATTTTGGGCAGCAATAGGTGGCAGCCGGCAAGAGTCTGTGGCAGATCCAAAGAGCTAGCCCAGAACCAAAAAATCAGAAAACTTATTAGTGCGAGAAAGTCTGTGCCATTCTGTAGCACCATTAGCTTTGTTATTGTTACTTTCCGTCAATGAAACATTGTTCTTCCTTAGTATTTCGTTTTCAATTATAATACTTTCTTCGTTTAGTGTTGATATAGTAACTCAAGTTATAATTTTAATTTTAGAACATTACTCTACATTACTAACATTACTCTAAGATTGCTCTTGAATACTCTACAATTGATTCGATCTTAATTACATTTAAAGTAGTTGTTTTTTGTTTATTGTTAGAGAAATTGAATTAATAATATTATGAATATGAATTATAAAGAATTAATAATACCATTATTTAAATATTTTAAATGTAATTTGCCTTATTCTTGCTCGAACCAAATCTTATTCTGTACGCGAGTTTGAATACGCGAACTAGGCATATGAGAGTAGCAGATAGATTCCCTTCAGCGTTTCATGCTATCCGCATGAAATAAATGTAAATATTCGCAAAGGTCAACAATTCTTAAAGTGTATTCTGTCTATCCAGAGTCGTTTTTTCTGACCTTCTTGTCTCTCCTTTCAAGTAAAAGTTTCTGTTGATCTACGCACGTGCAGACGTGTTGCAAGGTTTTATCGCACTTCTCGAGAACTCGTAATCTTAGGTTAAGGAATTGTAGGATTAAAATCTTATCTAGATTCAAATCTTTATCTAGAGATGTGGATGAAAAGTGTAGACACAGAAACGATATACTAAATCCAATGAACAGTGTACTATACAACGCTAATGAAAGACGAATTTGGAGCTGTTTTTATATTGTTTAATATATACATATAATATTATATATAATTTAATATATATATAATTATATATATACATGTTAGGTTATTGGGTTTTAAAGAATATATTAAATATTATATAATATTATATAATATAATATATATATACCACACATTTTGGTATAAGAGATTTATCAGGAAACTATGTGCTGCTACAGAATGGCACATCTTTCCCGTATACGTTTTTTATTTCCTCTTTGGTCTAGCTTGCTATACGAATCTCTGCCACACTATTGGCATGCTGCCATCTATAACCACGCAAATACATTTTTTTTAACGTTTATCTAATTTTTCGTTTCATAGTAATAGAATGGAATGTTTTTAAAAGTAATTAAAGAAACGTAAAATCTCGTCCATAAGGCATATTTCTTTGAAAGATTTGGAGCCGTTTTTAGAGTAGCATAGCGCCTTAACCGTACAGCAATTTCGAAATTTTGAAGCTCTTTCTCACAGAAAAATGTTTGAGTTTTTGACAAAACTTCATTGAAGCATATACTCATAAATCCAAGTGTTTTACGGAATTGCTGAGAATGTGCCATATTCCGCCGTGAGAGAAATAAAAAATACATTTGTGTATTTTTGAGAAACAAACAAACAAAACAACGAACGAACTTTAATCTCATAATTAAAAAAAGTCAAATTAGACTATAACTTTCGAAGTTTTGAAAAAATCGGAGACTTTTGAGAAAATGGGTTTAGGTTGTTTCTGAATAATGCGGAATTTTTATCTAGTTTTCACGAAAAGATTTCGAGATCCTTTATTGGCATTATTTTAAAGCAATGTACACATAATATAGATAAATGTGAAAGTGCCGCTATTGTAAAATATAAATGAGGTGAGAGATAAGTAAAAAATATATTTTTGTAATTTTGGAAAAAATAGTGCAATATGGCGTTTATGTATCTTAGATATGAGTTGAATTAGCAGGTACCTTACAAAAAGGAAAACTACGAGAAAAAAATTGTGGCCGTTTTTTGAGAATCTTGTTGAATGAAGAACATAGTGGAGAATACTTTAGTTAACGAAAAATCTCCAATCTTTGTTCCTGTGTTTCAGGAAAATACTGAATAAAATGTATATTTTAATTTCCTGAAAATTCAGTGTTAAACATGAAATCGACCTCTATTCTTACAAATTAAGAAAAAATTGGAGCAGTTTTTGATAACATTTTTGAAATGTCTGGAGGCGTTCAGGTAAAGGTGTCCCAAATTTGAAAGGATGTTTTTCAAAGATTTCCATCTCTAGCTGAGACGGGTGTTTTTTCTCAATTTGGCAAAAAAAAAAAAATAGTCTACTCTGTTTATAGTGCTTGTAGTGTTCACGCCGGGGACGATGGAGGACGGACGGACGGACGGACGGACGGACGGACGAACGAACGACGGACGGACGGAACGAACGGACGAACGGACGGACGGACGGACGACGGACGACGGAACGCGGACCGAACGACGGAGGACGGACGGACGAACGATACGGACGGCGGACGAACGGAACGGAAAACGGACGAAGAGGACGTGACGAACGGACGGACGGACGGACGACGACCGAGGACGACGGTACGGACGGACGAGCTCGAAGGACGGACGAACGGAGGACGAAACGGACGAAGACGGACGGACGGACGACGACGAGGACGAAGGACAGACGGAACGGACGAAACGGACGAACGGACATACAGATCAGACATACTTATCGTTCTGAAAAAAGCAACTTTTGTTCGTATCAGTGTACCCGAAAACGCGTTTCTTTGAAAGCAAAGAAATTAGTATAATCTACTTGTAGTTTTGGGATGTGTTTGTTTGCTATTTATCAGAAAATAAAGAGTTCACCTAATAAGGAAGTGTGACATTTGTATTAACTGTGGTTTGCTCTAGTCCGATAAAATTAAAAGTGAATAATCCCGGATTATGTGAACGTCGAAAAGTAAACATTCAGATAAATTTTGGGAAACATTTGTTGTATTTTAGAGTATTGGTGCAATGTAGTCGTATAAAAAACATAATATAAAATGAAATAAAACTCGGCCATTTTTGGCCATAAAATTTAATAGGATATTAGATAGAAATTAAGATAATTAATTAGATAGAAATTAAGCGGTAAACATTTATTATTTTCTTTGAGCAAACAGTATTAATCAGGCAAAAATATCACAAATTACTGTTTGCACAATTTTTACAGTTCTTGTGTGCGTTTTTAATAATATTTAATTTTTGCATATTAACATTTTACATTACATTTAATTACTATTTATTTCTAAGTGACAAGAAGAGTTTAAAAAATGTGACGTATGGCGGAGAAATTGCTGATAATGTAAATGTTTTCCTGAGTTCGTAATCCTACAGCCACTCTTTACTTTTCTAAGTGAATTAGGAATAAGGTAAGGAGCATTGCTTTAGTTAGTAATTGTATCTAACAATCATTTTTGCAATATTTATTTGTTGTGTAATTATGATATGCAACGTAATTATACAGTTGGTACTGAATTAAAACTTCAACTTCGATGAATATTTTCTCTCAAATTAAAGAAAGAAATGAACGTGAGTTATAATCTTGCATCCTTACTTATTATCCCAGTCCTGTAACGCAGGACGGCATGTAGTAATCCGAACTGTCGTAAATTATTCAAAAATCTTTAATCTCCGAATTGCGCCCCAGTGAGTACATTTTGGAGCCAGATAGCTAACACGACGAATAACATTATCTGACGGAGCCCCAGCGCTCATTGAAGAGAGAATAAATATGTTAATTATTAAGTTGTGAAGTCTACAGAAATAAATTAATTTAAGAAAATGAGTGGATGTTATACAATAAACGGGTCAAGAGGACCTCTTTGCGCGTTTGGGTCGCAATGCGTTCCCGTTCTGTAGATTTATATCTCGAAAAGTTTAACTGGAGCGAATAGGCCTTAGTTTTCACAATTCGCGTCAAGGGTCATTTGGTTTGCGAGCGTGTAAGAGCGTCACGAATAAAAATTCTTTCAGAGGTCTCATTTGTAATTCAAGTGTTGGTATTTTCTGAGAAAATGCGTGATATAGGAGGGGAGAAAAGGAGATGAAAAGAAATGTGTGAGATCGCGAATGCGATACCAGAGTTATAAGCACGTTCCGGAAAGTTGAATGCGAAATAAAACTTGTGCGAAACTTCTCGCTGAACGGGAAGAAAATGTGCGTAGGTTCGCGTCGTGTATCTGCTATCGCGTTACTTTTGGCAACATGAAAATGGCCTGCATGGAACGGGGACCGTTATCGGGTCGAATTGGTTATCGGTCTGGACATACACGCTCTTTCGTCATATAAACAGCTACTCGGAATGAAAGCAGAGTAACACATACCCAGAAAGATTTCTTTCTCAACACTTTCATTAAGAGTGTTTTGTAAAAATGTATCTCTCCTTTTTTAAAATTCAATTCAAATTTGCAAAGTTTTGATGCCAGTATTCTCCCCTCGATTATTCTTATTATTGTTATTATTATTATTATTATTATTGTTATTAGTATTATTATTTGTTATTATTATTATTATTGTTATTATTATTATTATTGTTATTGATTATATTATTTTATTTGTTTATTATTATATTGTTATTTATTATGTAATTGTCATTATTTTTGGTAACCCACTACGAAAATCAGGGTGTAGGGATCGCAAGATGTATGCCGAATATCAGTGCTTCAGGTCCTTGTGGGAGTGTTACTTACATCAAAGGAGATGGCATATCTTTTCATAGGGCTGCATGTCAGGGAAAAACGGGCCTTTTCGAAAAAAAAAAAAAAAAACGGGAATTTTTTTTTAAGCTATGATCGTTTATTTTTATAAATGTAATAAATTATTACTAAAATATTCGTATGATCCTATTTTGCAAAGCATACCCAAAGCTATTAATTAAGGTTGGGAATGAGAAAGACGATGCCGGAAAACGAAAATTTAAGGCGGAAGAATAAACTTGAAAACGTACTGCATACTTTATTATGAAAATAGCCTCACAGCCACTCAAGCGCCATCGTTGCATAATCATCGTACTACGTGAGATAAGCTTTTTTCTGGTGGGAGATACTGATGGAGAGCTGATTCTTCGTGATCTGATTCATCTACGTATATAGAATTGGTTGATATTGAATTGGGAAGAAACAAACAAACAACAAACTAGTGACTTAGGTCTCTAACGTTCACAACGCGTCAGGTAAGTAAGCGTGGGATTCCTGCATTTCCCACCAGAACAATTTTTAGTTGTTTTTTTGTGTTTTTGAGTTGATTATTGTTTTTGTCTAGCGTGACTCTTTCGATGATTGGTTGGTGGATTCCGTGCTCGTCAACTGCTAAGTTCTTTAGTTCCGTAAGTGCAGTTCAATGTTCTCCAGAAATTAAGTCTTCTGCACTGTATGGTAAACTTAGGAGAGTAGAGAGCACTAGTGGCGAAAGATATTTTATTTAGTTGTGTAGATTTTTTCGAGTCCACCATTTGTATAAAATTTACTTAATACAAAAGTAGGGTTGTCTCCACGGCGCCAAAGAGAAGGTGTGGAGTGTGAATTGGCTAGATTTTAAAAGTTTGCTTCCAATATACAGGTTACTTAAAGAGGGGAATATTTCGAAGGTTCAAAAGTGCAACCAAAGAAACATGTTGGGCATACTTAGGTCATATTTTCATATTTTTGTCATGAGTGCTTGCATATTTCTAAACATTTTTATGTCATAAACATCCGGGCCCTACGTGTAGACAAACAAACCCATGCAAGCAAATTTCAGGACCCGTGTGTGATTAAGTAGTCGACTCCGTCATGTGCCTAGAAGAGAATAATAGCGGCCCGGTTTTGTTCTATCGGTAGTTTTTTCCGTGATTTCTCCGATTCAACTCGGAGAACAGAGATCCCCTAACAAACGGGTCACATGGCCGCGGACTGTCTTTCTTCCCCTTCTGTTAGTTTGACGCGTGGATGCCCGTGTGCCTCCATAGGTCCCGAATCGACACGCGCTTCGTGGTCGTGGGTTGGGGGGGGGGGGGGCTTTTTGCTCGGGGCAATCAAGCTGCGTGTGGTTGCCCGCACAGGTGGGGAATACAGCTCTTGATAAACGTTTACTTACGGTAAGATGACAATATTTGGTTGCGCCGGAATATAATCAATTTAATTAATTACATGATGATCTCGCGATCGCGTCAATATTTGTTGATTGTAGCGGGTAGTGATAAGTGATTGGAATTTTTTATCTTCAGCTTTTCAGCAAAGGTTCGTCTTTTGCCACGTTTTGGACAGTATAAAAGGGTACATTATTAATGAAACATTACTAGAAGACAGAGATAGGGGGCGCACTGTGTTATAGATACCGTAAGATGGTATGGAAAGTGCAAGGGAGAACGAGACGGACGAATGTGAACTCCAAAAGTTGGAACACCTGAAACGATGCTTTATTGCTGGAGAAATTAAATAATTACGAGGCTTGCGTCTTATTTTCCAGAGAGAAGGAAAGTTGGATTGAATGTTGAAAGTGATCAATTAGTCTTCGTCATGGAGTAAAGTGGAAAAGAGAATTAAAACAGCCGAACTCTTATAACGTTACCACCGCTTCAACGTGTTTTTTGGAGGGTGGGGGGGGGGGATAGATATCGCATGTTTCCACGTCTTTTTTTACAAATATTTAAAGTGTCTCACTTGTAAATCCTCGTTGCGTTAGAAACTTACGTTGTATATGAAGGATGTGAATAATTGAAAGTTTGAAAGATGTCGCTGCTGTAGGCGATGAGGTAACTGAAGCTAAAATACTCTGTTGCTTGGGCAAACTTTTTTCGACTAGAAGGCTCTGAAAAAAGGTTTTGTTGTTTTTTAGATTTTACAGTATCTTACGAATTCCAGGGCGTGAAAAGAAATGTATAAATGGTTTTATGTATATAATGAATTGGTTAAGATCGGCTAAATGGGGATTTATAGAAGAGAGGCGTGCTTCTATGAAGTACCGTGAGGCAAGCAACCAGAAAAGTAAGTTCCTATTTTGTTGAAATGAAGACATCTATTAGTTTACCCGCAAAACGTTATTTGGCAACACGCACAGCAGATTGTATGAGCTATTTTTCGATATTTGTAATATCGAATTTTACTGCGACTGGAACCAGCGGTGACACAGTCGTCCTTCAATCTCTCGACGGTGTGAAAACGTACGGGAGGACAGGCAAAATGTCTTTCCCAAAAACGGGTGGGCAGGGAATATTATTCAAATGCTAGCTGCGAGATCAGGACTGTATGGGAGATGATAAACAGCTCTCAGCCCGAACTGTTGCGTAACGGTGTGCTGTTTGCCCTCGCCGTATGGTGGGCGAGCACTGTCCACGAAGCGGCACATAAGTATGTAGTAACAAAGCATACCAACACGTGCCTAGCCTGCGAGTAAGAGCTGACGAGTTAAGTTCGATCTGCGGCGATGTTGTTTGTTGTGAAAAGGAAGTTCATCGCGACCGGAACGTCGGCCCGGCGGAGCAACGAAAAGGTGCTGCATTTCTTGGCCAGTGCTGCGGCTCAGCTGGCACCGGCAGACCTGTCGCTGGCCGACACAATGGTGTGATATCGGCAAAG
>BOPP01000098.1:2878836-2926631 GCA_017312745.1 Gryllus bimaculatus
ACAGATTTTATTCAGGAACTAGTGCTGCTACAGAATGGCACATACTTTCCCGTATACGTTTTTTATTTCCTTTGGTCTCAGCTTGCTATACGAACTCGCCACACATTCTTGGCAGCTGCCATCTATAACCACCCAAAATACATTTTTTTAACGTTTTCTTAATTTTTCGGTTTCATAGTAATAGAATGGAAATGTTTTTAAAAGTATTAAAGAAACGTAAAATCTCGTCCTAAATGGCAATTTTCTTTGAAAGATTTGGAGCCGTTTTTAAGAGCATAGCGCTTAACCGCTACAGCAAATTCGAAATTTGAAGCTCTTTCTCACAGAAAATGTTTGAGTTTTTGAAAAACTTCATTTGAAGCATATTAACTCATAAATACAATAGTGTTTACGAATTGCTGGAAATGTGCATATTACCGCCGTGAGAGAAATAAAAAAAATACATTTGTGTAATTTTTGAAAACAAACAAACAAAACAAACCGAAACGAACTTTATCTCATATTAAAAAGTGCAATTAGCACTATACTTTCGAAAAGTTTGAAAAAATCGGAGACGTTTTGAGAAAATGGCGTTTAGGTGTTTCTGAAAATGCGGAATTTTGATCTAGTTTTCACAGAGAAAGATTTTCGAGATCCTTTATCTGGCATTATTTAAAGCACATGTACACATAAATATAATAATGTGAACAAATTGCCGCTATTGTAAATATTAACGAGGTGAGAGATAAGTAAAAAATATATTTTTGTAATTTTTGGAAAAAAATAGTGCAATATGGCGTTTATGTCATCTTATAGAGTGCAATTAGCAGTATCCTTACAAAAAGGAAAACTACGAGAAAAAAATTGTGGCCGTTTTTTGAGAAAATCTTGTTTGAATGAAAGAACTCACTATGGAGAATACATTTATTTAACGAAAAAATCTCCATCTTTGATTCTGTAGTTCTAGGAAAATACTGAAAAAATTTATACTTTTTAATTTCTGAAAATTCAGTGTTAACAGTGAAAATCGGACCTCTATTCTTACAAGAAATTTAAAGAAAAAAATTGGAGCAGTTTTTGATAACATTTTTGAAATGTCTGGAGGCCTTCAGGTAAAGTTCCCCCAAATTTTGAAGAATGTTTTTCAAAATTTTCCACTCTAGCCTGAAGGACGGGTTTTTTCTTTCAATTTGGCAAAATTACTACTCATGGTTTAGGTGCTTGTAGTGTTCACGGACGATGGACGGACGGACGGACGGACGGACGGACGGACGGACGAACGAACGGACGGACGGACGGACGAACGGACGAACGGACGGACGGACGGACGAACGGACGGACGAACGGACGGACGAACGGACGGACGAACGGACGAACGGACGGACGGACGGACGGACGACCGGACGGACGAACGGACAGACGAACGGACGGACGAACGGACGAACGGACAGACAGACAGACATACTTACGTTCTGAAAAAAAAAGCAACTCTTTTTCGGTATCAGTGGACCCGAAAACGCGTTTCCTTTGAAAGCAAGAAATCTGTATAATCTAATTTGTAGTTTGGGATGTGTTTGTTGCTATTTACGAAAATACAGAGTTCACCTGAATAAGGACGTGTGCAATTTGTATTACTGTGGTTTGCTCTAGTCGAAAAATTAAAAGTGAATAATCCCGGATTATTCACTCGAAAAGTAAACATTCAGAATAAATTTTGGAAACATTTGTTGTATTTTAAGTATTGGTGCAATGTACTCGTACATTAATATAAAATGAAAAAAAACTTCGGCCATTTTTTGCCATAAAAATTTAATAGGATTATTAGATAGAAATTAAGAAATTAATTAGATAGAAATTAAGCGGTAAAATTTATTATTTTTCCTTTGTAGCACTAGTAATTAGATCAGGCAAAAATATCCACAAATTACTGTTTTGCACAATTTTTCACAGTTCTTGTGTGCGTTTTTAAATAATATTTAATTTTTGCATATTACATTTTTACATTACATTTATTCACTTATTTATTTCTAAGTGACAAGAAGAGTTAAAAACAATGTGACGTATGCGGGAGAATTGCTATATGTAAATGTTTTCCTGAGTTCCGTAATCCCTACAGCCACTCTTTACTTTTCTAAGTGAAATTAGGAATAAAGGTAAGGAGCATTGCTTTAGTTATAATTGTATCTACAATCAATTTTTGCAATATTTATTTGTGTGTAATATGATATGCAACCGTAATTAATACATTGTCTGCAATTAAAACTTCAACTTCGACTGAATATTTTTTCTCTCAAATTAAAGAAAGAAATGAACTAGTGAGTTATATCTTGCATCCTTACTTGTATATATCCCAGTCTCGTAACGCAGGACCAGTGTAGTAATCCGAACTGTCGTAAATCATCTCAAGATAATTTTAATCTCCGAATTGCGCCTCTCAGTGAGTACATTTGGAAGCCAGATAGCTAACACGACGAGATACGATTATCTGACGGAGCCCCAGCGCTCAATTTGAAGACGAGAACAAAATGTTAAATTAATTAAGTTGTGAAGTCTAACAGAAATAAATTAATTTTAATGAAAATGAGTGCGATGTTATACAATAAAACGGGTCAAGAGGACCTCTTGCGCGTTTCGGCTCGCATGCGTTCCGCGCTCTGTAGATTTATCTCTCGAATAAAGTTTTACTGGAGCGAATAAGGCCTTAGTTTTCACATCGCGTACAAAGTGGTCATTTGTTTGCGAGCGTGTAACGTAGCGTCACGAATAAAAATTCTTTCAGAGGTCTTCATTTGTAATCAAGTTGTTGGTACTTTTCCTGAGAAATGCGTGAATGAGGAGGGGAGAAAAAGAGATGAAAAGAAATGTGTGAGATCGCAATGCGAATACCAGAGTTATGAAGCACGGTCTCCGGAAAGTTGAATGCGAAATAGAACTTGTGCCGAAACTCTCGCTGAACGGGAAGAAAATCGTCGCGTAGGTTCGCGTCGTGTATCTTGCTATCCGTTACCTCTCTGCAACCTGAAAATGCCTGCATGGAACGGGGACCGTTATCGGGTCGAATTGGTTTATCGGGTCTGGACACTTACACGCTCTTTCGTCATATAACTAAACTACTCGTAATGAAACAGAGTACACATCACCCAGAAAGAATTTCTCACACTTTTCATTAAGAGTGTGTTTGTAAAAATGTATCTCTCCCTTTTTTTTAAAATTCACTTCAAATTTGCAAAGTTTGTGATGCCAGTATTCTATCCCCTCGATTTATTCTTATTATTGTTATTATTATTATTATTATTATTGTTATTATTATTATTATTGTTATTATTATTATTATTGTTATTATTATTATTATTGTTATTATTATTATTATTATTATTATTGTTATTATTATTATTGTTATTATTATTAATTCATTATTTTTGGTAACCCACTACGAAACAGGGTGTAGGGATCGCAAGATGTAGCCGAATCTCAGTCTTCAGCCGCTTGTGGGAGTGTTACTTACATCAAAGGAGAGATGGCCATATCTTTCATGGGCTGCATGTCAGGCACGGCTCGAAAAAAAAAAACGATTTTTAAGCTATGATCGTTATTTTATAAATGTTTATAATTATTACTAACAGAATTCGTATGATCCTATTTTGCAATGCCTACTCCCAAAGCTATTAATTGAAGCGTTGGGAATGAGAAAGACCGATGCCGGAAGAACGAAATTTTAAGGAGGAAGAATAAACTTGAACGTACTGCATACTTTATTATGAGAATACCTCACAGCCACTGCAGCGCCATCTGTTGCATAATCATCGTACTACGTGGAGATAAGCTTTTTCTGGTGGAGATCTGATGGAGAGCTGATTCTTCGTGATCTGATTCATCTACGTGATATACGAATTGGTTGATGATTGAATTGCGTGAAGAAACAAACAAACAACAAACTAGTGACTTAGGTCTCTAACGTTCACAACGCGTCAGGTATATAGCGTGGGATTCCTGCATTTCCCCCACCAGCAACAATTTTTAGTTGTTTTTTTGTGTTTTTGAGTTGATTTTTTTCTACGCGTGACTCTTTTCGAATGATTGTTGGTGATTCCGTGCTCGTCAACTGCTAAGTTCTTTAGTTCCGTAAGTGCAGTTCATGTTTTTTCTCCAGAAATTAAGTCCTTCTGCACTGTATGTAAACTAGGAGAGTAGAGAGCACTAGATGGCGAAAGAATTTTTAGTTTAGTTGTGTCAGATTTTTTCGAGGTCCACCATTTGTATAAAATTTATTTAATAACTCAGAAAGTAGGGTTGTCTCCACGGGACGCCAAAGGAGAAGGTGTGAGTTGTGAATTGGCTAGATTTTAAAAGTTTGCTTTCAATATAATGGTTACTTAAAGAGCGGGAAGATTTCGAAGGTTTCAAAAATGCAACCAAAAACATGTTCGGGCATACTTAGGTCATATTTTCATATTTTTTGTCATGAGTGCTTGCATATTTCTAACATTTTTATGTCATAAACATCCGGGCCCTACTGATGACAAACAAACCCATCAAGCAAATTTCCGGCACCCGTGTGTGATAGCTAGGTCGAATCCGGTCATTGCCTAGAAGAGAATAATAGCGGCCGGTTGTTCTGATCGGTAGTTTTCCGTGATTTCTCCGATCCACTCCAGGAGAAAACCAGAGCAGTCCCCTAACAAACGGGTCACAGGCCGCGGACTGTCTTTCCTTCCTCCTTCTTGACCTGTCTTCATTTCTTAACACACACTTACGCTTATACGCACTACTCTATCACACAAGTCAGGAGTCCAGTCGGGAACTTAGTTTGTCCCGGCTTGGGCGGTTCTTTGCTGGTGCGAGATATCTGGATAGGGAAACCCCACAAGCTGACGTGTAGGTTGACGCCACCCGGTGGGGGAAAATACCCCAGCTCTTGATAAACGTTTACAACACTTACGGTACAGATGACCATATTTGTTGCGTCCGGGAACATAGAATAAAAATTAATTAATCATGATGGATCTCGCGATCGCGTTCACAATATTTGCTTGTGTAGCGGGTAATGATAACGTGATTTGAATTTATCCTCACCTCTTTCAGCAAAGGTTCTCTTTTTGCCACCGTTTTGGACAGTATAAAGGGTACAATTATTAATGAAAAACATTACTAGACAACTCCCAGAGAATAGGGCCCACTGTGTTATAGATACCGAAATGGTCTGAAAGTGCAGAAAGAGACGGACAATGCTAGTGAACTCCAAAAGTGGAACCACCTGAAACGACATGCTTTATTGCTGAGAAGAAATTAAATAATACGAGGCCTTTGCGTCTTAGTTTTCAGAGAGGCAAAGGAAAGTTGGCATCTTGAAATGTTGAAAGTGATCAAATTAGTCTTCCGTCATGGAGTAAAGTGGAAAAAGAAATAAACACCGAACCTCTTTATAACGTTACCACCCTTCAACGTTTTTTTGGAGGGTTGGGGGGGGGGGATAATATCCACTGTTTCCGTCTTTTTATATTTAAAGTTCTCACTTTAAATCCTCGTTCTTAGAAACTTACCGTTGTATATGAAGGAGTGAATAATTGAAAGTTGAAAGATGCGCTGCTGTAGGCGATGAGGTCAACTAAGCTAAAATACTCTGTTCTGCAAACTTTTTTCGACTAGAAGGCTCTGAAAAAACGTTGTTTTTTTTAGATTTTCAGTATCTTACGATTCCTAGGCGTGAAAAGAAATGTATAAATGGTTTATGTATAAATGAATTGGTTATAGATGCTAAATGGGATTTATAGAAGAGAGCGTGCTTCTATGAAGTACGTGAGGCACCCAGAAAGTAAGTTTCCCTATTTTGTGAAATGAAAGACATCATAGTTACCCGCAAAACTTTATTGGCAACACGCACAGCAATGTATGAGCTATTTTTCGATATTGTAACTATACGAATTTTACTGCGACTGGAACCAGCGTGACACAGTCGTCTTCATCTCTTCGACGGTGTGAAAACGCTGACGGGAGGACAGGCATGTCTTCACGTGCAGGGAAATATTCAAATCGCTAGCTGCGAGATCAGGACTGTATGGGAGATGATCAAACAGCTCTCAGCCGAACTGTTGCAGAACGGTTGCTGTTTGCCTCGCCGTATGTGGGCGAGCACTGTCACGAAGCGGCACAATAAGTATGTCAGTAACAGCATACCAACACGTGCCGTAAGCCTGCGAGTAAGAGCTGACGATTAATTTCGATCTGCGCGATGTGTTGTTGGTGAAGGAACTTCATCGCCGACCGAACGTCGGCCGCGGGAGAACGAAAAGGTGCTGCCATTTCTGGCCAGTGCTGCCGCGCTACTGGCACCCGGCAGGACCTGTCCGGCCGACACATGGTTGATATGGCAAAGATCTGTTATGCATGCGCAATTTCTGCGCGTAAATGCGTGTACTTTCAAAGAAAAAAATAGGGAAACTTACTTTCTGGATGTGCATCGTAGAATCTGGAGACGGGTGTCACTAAAATTAGGGACTTGTATTTTCCGCATTAATCCAGTGGTTTCGAAGCGATAAAAGCGCTGATGTAGTTGAATTCGTGATGCAGGTGACGATGGTGAATAAGATTTTAAATATATGCGATACGTTCTTGCGAGTGCCCTCTTACATCATCTTATCGCCGTGAACGATTTATCAACTACAGTAATCTGAAACATGCTGATATGAAAATTTTACGTTATACTTTCGTATCAACATTAAGAAGGATGTGAAACATACAAGTATTATTGGGGAATAACCGATCGTATCAGATAATATTGCCATTGTCCGCGTACGGTCAGATATTGGTGCCTGCGATAGAACAAAGAGGAAAATAACGCTCACTGATTTGAGAACAAAAATAACTACACCACTTGTGAAGAGAAAATACATCTTTCACATGAAGTAATACAAAAATGCTGAAAAGTTGAAATGAAAAATAGCTAAAAATGCGGATTTTGTTCCAATAAAAATTGCGCAAAAAATTGAAATCAACAGAATGAAGAAATGAAGCACTGGTATTGTCGAAATATTGTTCTTTTCGGTAGGGACGCTCTGAGAAAGTCAGGAACTTGGGGGCAATTTATTCACCGGGGCCTTTCACTTGAAACAAAACTTTCTCTCCTCACCCAATTCATAAACACAATCATTTCTCCATGCACCAGGAATAACTTATAACTTTAAATTTGTATTAGAGATTAATACATTTTTTGTTTCTTTTGAATGACAAAAATTCGGGGCCCGAATTAAGTCGGTGCCTGGGGTAAGTTGCCCCATCTGGACACCCCTGGTTACGGGAGATCTGTTAGATAGTTCTTGAAATTATAAGTATAAAATGAAAATATATCTGGGAAAGTAGAGGAACGAGGATGCCATTCGAGCCACAATACTTGTTGCAGCTCTAAGATTTGTTGTTCTAAGAGAAAGAAGAGCAAACTATTGTCGTAAGATATATTATTTATAATACGCTAAATAACTATAGCGCGTTAACTGTATTCTACAATAACGTGTTCTTATTTCCTAATTCCATTTAAGTAAAGAAATATTTACCGACATTTTATAGCCTGTGTTTTGCAACTGTCAGAGCAAATGCTTTTTTCAACTAGTTCCGCCATTCTGCTTCTATTTATTTTCCCTTTTCGCTTTCTTCTTCCTCTTCTTCCTCTTCTTCCTCTTCTTCTTCTTCTTCTTCTTCTTCTTCTTCTTCTTCTTCTTCTTCTTCTTCTTCAGGTTTTGAACATGCGACTTCTAAATAACGAGTGTACAAGCCTCACACTGACTGCGGACACTGCGGAGTCGCCGAACAGCAAGAGAACGGAACGAACATCACTTACTGCCGCTCCGTCTCGCTCTCGAGCTCGGTATCTCTTAGCAGCATGTAAACGACTGCGTGGAACATCGACCCGGCGTCGTTCTTAACATTATTGGTCACGGCCCGAAAATAAGACCGTAAATATTTCGAGGAGGTATTCGACCCGCGGGCGGCGCGGGGGGGGCGGGGGCGAGGGTGGAGGCATAGGGCGTGTTTGAATGGCCCGTGGGCGCCTCCTCTCCCTGCCAGGCCGCGCCGTCGCTCAGCCACTGTCGCCACCGCGCGGGAATAAAAAGACGTGTGACGAGTTTTGTGTCGCTCTGCCTGCGTTCGATAAGGAGCGCTACTGAGCCGGCGATGGCGGGGAAGAGTCTGGGCAGTGGAGCGGCGGTGTGGGGTGGCCGGAAAGAGGGTGCTAGGGCCCCAAATGGGGCGATCGGGTAGCGGAGGGCGTGGCGGAGTTGTCGAGAGGGTAGGGGTGAGAGTGCTTGGATGAGCTGGGGAAGGGCAGAAGTTCTTGGTGGGCGTGAGGTGGGTGACAGAAAACCTCTCGGTAGAATGGGAGTGTGAGTTGGTAGTAGGCGAAGCGCGGGATTGGTGTCGGAGCGTGAAATTTGTAGCTGGGCGTGGTGTGGTGATGGGAAGCGGAGGTGTGGACGAATGAGATGGTGGTCGGAAAGCGGAGTTGTTTGTGGCGGGGATGAAGGGTAGTTGGCAGGGTGTTGTTGGGGAGAGAATTTGGTCGAGGGGAGCGAAGGTGTGGGTAGAGCGAAATTGTAAGTGGAGAGAGGAGTTGGTGGCGGGGAGAGGAAGTTGGAGCGGGGATGGTGGCGGCGCTGAGTGGGGCATGGGAGACTCGGGGGTGGGTTCGCTGGGTGGCGGAGATCCGGACGGCGTTGAAGTGGGGGCGGGTGCGGCGCGATTGAATGCTTGGTGGGCCGCGGAAGGGTAGAGTCGATATCTTCGCGCTCGGAATGTGTGGGTGGGTTCGGCGGCACCAAGCGGGTTGCAAGAGTGGGTGGCGCTGAGACGCGCGCGGCGTTGGGGGGGGGGGCGGTTGCAGGACGCCAAGAATGTGTGTGGGAGACCGGCCGGAGAACGTTCCCGCCCCGACCATCTCCATCCACTGTGTGCCCGCTTCGCTCTGGTTGTTTCCGCCGTGGCGTAAAGCCTGCCATTCTGCCCTGCCGACTTCTTTTACGCGTGGAGCTGCAGACAGAGCACACCCTATCGGTGATTGTGGCAGTTTGTAGACTCGTATCATAGTGAGATAGTTGCTCGGAATTTGGGGTAACACAGTTGAGAATACTATGATTCGTTGGCTCAATCTATAAAATTGATGTTTTTTTTATAAAAAATACTTGAACCTCTATGTGAGATGTAGGGGAAAAGCATAATCTGTGCACTTTTTCTTGAGCTTCAGAATTTCTTCCCCAAGTTATTACTATACATGAATGGTGACTAAAAGTACCAACAAAGTCTGGCTAGTAATAATTAAAAACTGGACATTTTCGTTTCCGATTTATAGAAAATCTATTTGCTTCGCTAAACGGTCCACAGATTTTTTAGCGCTGCTAACAATATAGCACCCCACACCCCTGATTCTACTCTTTACAACTAGTACAGTGCCAGGTCTGCAGAGCGTGAGCATAGTGATGCTACATTTGTGTTTAGAAGCAAAACAAAATACTATCTCAGCATTTGCTCAATGAATAAGGGAAACTAGGTGAAAAAAACTGATCGAGATGATGGTCATTATCGCAGAAGTTTTTAAAATACATGCATTGCGCTGCATGGAGGCTGACTGAATTTGAAAGAACGTTGAATACGTAGTATAATACATTTAATGTAGTGTTCAAATGAAGACATATTGTTCATTTTCAAATACGTATGCGATTGCCTATTTGAAATGCAAAACTTCAAGTAAATAATTTTTTCGTCTTTTACAAATAATTTGTTAACAAACCAATTTTAAAATTTGAAACCTTACTATTTATTGTTCCATTTTTGAACAGAATATTCGTGTTCTTCCGTTTCTGTTGAACGAGGGCATATCCTCGTATATAAGACAGGGGACACGACCTAAGATCGAACCCTACGGGCCCCCATCAATTGTCAAAGAATTGGAAATATGAGTAAATAGTGTTCTTTTATGTCAGTACGGTAACAGGAAATCCATTTTATAATTCATAATTTTGGAAGAAGCATGTTATAGTCGGTGATGTAAAACGCTTTCCAAAGATGTAAATATAATCCAATAGGTTCTTCATTTAGATGCATTCATGAAACAACATCAGTAACAAAAATAAGAAAAGATTGTTTCCATAGATTTTGATTTTCTTAATCCACGTTGAGAATCTGAAAACTTTGTTTTAAAAATGTAATAGGTCTTGGTTTTGTGTTGTTTTGTTTCACATCAAAATATTACCTTAAGCGTACCTTGTGTAAACATTTAGTGAAAGAATAATGTATTACTATAATTGCCCTGAGGCCAGTATTGTACAGTTCGAACAGAACTACAGCTCTGAAATTACATGTCAAAAATATAAAATAATGTGAAGTACCGGCATGTAAATCCATTTTAATAATAGACGTACGTATTCCTCAGATGTAAGTTTCTTCGTGTTTGACATTTCATATTATACCCGAAACCCAATTAATGGCACTCGTTACACATTTCCAAGGGTGTAAAGAAAGAAAAATTATTTATAGAAAATGCAAAATGGATGCACTTTTAGCCTTGGCTCCGCAGAATTCCGATTAGCATATACAAAGACATGAATGGAGGTTTCTAAGAGTTAAAGTCTATTGCTGATATTCACATTGTTTAATGAGGTGGATATGTGCATTAATAGTTTTCAGGAAAATGCGTTTATATTGTCTTAGCGTGTTGGAAGCTTTCCAGAAAAAACAAAAATCAGCCAAATAGGCGTTGGTACGTTCAAGACCTACCATTATGAGCATAAAAAATTGTGAAGCGCAAATAACGGTGGAAGCAGGTAACGGTGTGAGGGGATGATCCATTTCCTTTTCCCTTTTTTTTGTTGAAGACGAGAAACAGACTGAAAGACTACCTCGCCCCGCCCAAGTTGCCTAATACGTCAGTGATGAAATTTTGTAGATCATTAGGAAATTTCAAAATGTGTTTTTATACATAATTTACCATTTGCCATTGCGTCACATGAACATTGCCACTTATTTTCAACTTACCCAACGAACTTTTTGATTGGGCGTCCCATTGCAAGTTGTTCGCTCCCGCCGTTGTAAGCGTCTTGTGCCCGCTTCGCTCTAGTTCTTTCGATCATTTCCCATGCCACCACGAAGTGGTTTCTCACCGTCTCTTGCATCTGCGCTCGCTTGCGGCCCATAGTCTGTTTCTATCTCCTTCTCAATCTGTCGTATGCGAACCACAAAATGTTCGTTGTGACACCACCCTCCCTTTAGGAAGGCGATCCTTTCGCATTCTATCTGTAGCATTGTCCTACTCGCCTCTCCTCGGAGCCCTACCACCGAAAATATAGGACAGTAAAATCGTGTTGTAAAGAGCCGTTTTATGGCGACGTCAATATATTGCTGAGTGGCATAGTTATCCAGTGAGCGGCAATAATTCTAGGCAATGCTAAATGAGTCCGCCGCCAAGCAGGCTAGTGTTGGAGTTGCAACCGCCAAGGAAACGCCTTGAGGCATGCCTTCGCGACGCCGACCTGATATCCAAAGTAGAGGAAACTATGCGTGGGAGACGGTTTCGGGCCCGAGAGAACATCGCCTCTGCTGTGACCCGCTACGTGTTTCATGTCTCTAGTCATGCATGGTGAGGTGCATATTTGCTGACGATCGGCACTGCGTGAAACGTGCTGCAGAAATGGCTACATATTCATGTGGTGCACTAATCCTTTCGGATGTTTACGAGTATTCATAAGCAATAATCGTGTCGTACTTTTTAAATAAGTTTATTCCTATCCTTTCTCTTACATTATTATCATATCACCAGGGTGCCTGTCACAAAAATGTATCAATCATCTAAGTATCGAAAAGTATCGCGAACTCCCAGGTCGAAAGTAGATGCTTGTTATTTTTTTCCCTTACGTAAAACAATCGTATTATATAAATTACCCTGAATAACACCTTTCATTCTCCTAGATAACACCGGTATCATTCTGTTTGCAGTAGTGATATTATTGCTAAGTATTAAAAGAATGCACTATCGATATTACAAATAAAACCAGTTAGTTACTGCTTTCGACTCTACATAGGGTTGTTCTTGAAGTCGATGTGTTTGTCGCGTCTATGGCGGAATTTCGAACACAGAAGCCCGATGCGTTGGACGGTAAGCTGTGATGAAAGACTAGGTTGGAACTAGAAGTGTTCAGATACTAACTGCGATGCTTCAAGTATTATTTCTTTGGTTTTCGTTATCGTTGGTATAGATACTGCTAAATCGTTATTAGGGAGTTTGTGCGACCTCGAACGTTAAAGCACTATCTATCTTCTGCTCATTCCCACTTGAAGTATCGAACCATTTTAGTGCATCTGCGCATGCGCAGAAGATCGATATTGCTGATGCTAAGACTGGTACAAACTCCCTATTGTGTTAGCGATAAAAAAAAGTGTCAGGCTGTAAACCGGTATTGAAATATTTAACGGGTTAAAATAAATCGATTACTACAATCATATTGGCACATTATATTAATTCTTTCTTCTTTCGATAGAGAGTCTACACTTGATACCAATATAATTGACATCGATACTTATCGATTATATCGAAAGTATTGATTATGATATCGAAAATATTTTAGTTATACGTTTTGGATTTTAGTTTCACGACACTTTGTGCTGTTGACTGAAACCAAATTTTGTTTCAAATCAAGTCACAACATGATCGATATTATCGACGTAACGATTCCCAGTACTACTCGTATGTTGGTACCAATATCACTATACTTTACAATATGTATCTATACTTTATTGGTAGTGTCGACCCCAAATTTCGTGTCACCTTATGTACCGAAGTAGGTTTGATACCATCGACGATTCATTCTTATAAATGTTCATAGCAGGAGAGAGATTTTCATTACGTAGCGTAGAGACCAATAGAAGTCCGGAAATAGTTGGTGCACAGCGTTGAGGTCGAAATGGAAGAAGTTCCAAACTGTGGCGGCAGTGTGTGCTCTAAATGCCCATGTAACCATGTTCTCTTGTTTCGCATTACTTCCACTACAATTACCCGTCATAGAGATGTTAATAAATGTCATCAACTTTATGTTACGTCCTGGGAATATCGAGTTAGTGACAGACTCTGCTGCCATAGTTGGGGAAAAAATTATTAATAGTACGTGACCGAGTAATCGATTAGCATTCTTAGCATTCGATATAAGTCGCCCGCTAAATCCGGTGGAATAACGGACTCCACCATCACTTTAAGTTCGAGTTGACGCAAGCGGTGTACGGTAAGGTGTCTCACACTGCGCAAAAAGTCTCTATTAGCAAACATCGTACGGAATCCAATATCACAACAGCATCGGGCGTAGTGCAGCTTTTAGCGTGCGCGCGTCGCTGCCGAGGAGGTCAGGGCTTCGAGGCGCGTGCGTGACACCGCGACCGCACGGAGGAGAAGCGAGACGGCACGGCGCGTCGCGGCGCGGCGGGGCGGGGCCGGAGGAGGCGGGGACAGGGACGGGGAAGGCGAGGGGCGGGGCGCGCACAGGCAGGCAGATCGTTGGGGCGTGGGCTGTAGAGGGGAAGCGCTAGACTTATGTCCGCGAGGCCACGCCGCAGGGGGCGTGGGCGGGTCGCGGCGAGTGGCGGCCGGGTGGGGCGGGCGCGGGTCCCGGGGTGCCGGCAGATGGAGCGTCAACGCGCCGGGGGGCACGGCGCCGGGCGGCGGGGCGGGCGCCAGCGGAGAGGAAAAAGGGGTCGGTTCGAGAGCGGAGCAGAGAAAAGTGGACCGGACGTGGGATGCGGCATAGCGAGAAGCGGACGGGCGACGCGAACGTTGAAACGGAGTGCGAAGAAGAAGGCGGAGAAAGAGCAGAGAGGGCGTGCTGGAAGGGTGAGAGGACGGAGGATGGACACTGGAAGGTGGGGTGGGACTGGGGGCTGCCAAGGACGATGCTGGGCGGAGATGGGTGGAGGGCGTGGGAGTGAAATGGATAATTTATTTGGGTTGCGTTTGCGTCAAGAACAGTGAAATTGTCATTTTGTACGAAGGAAATGCGAACTATACTACTGGGAGGAAAAACAACATTATTTAATCATTTGCTCCAGGATCTTTGATTGTCCGGGATGGTGATCATTCATCCAGAATCCTTTACAATGTGTATTAAAGGCACGTTCATGTATTTCAGTTAAGGTCGTCTCTAAACCTAAAACAAATATCGATTGTAAAGTATAGAAAAATGTCAATTAACGATAACGTTCGTACTATTCTTGTTTATGAAATGGAGTACTGGCTTTTTGTCCGTGATATAAGATAGAGTAGAGCGATTGTACTTTTTTCGGCAGTTTATTTATCATTATTATTATTATTACTATTATTATTATTATTATTATTATTATTATTTAAATATTTGCAAGGATCTATCTTTGACCGACGGCGCTTTGGTCCGTTACAGTCTGCAATCTGCAGTTTTATCATAACGACCACCTGGGTTTGCGTCACTAGAAGGCTTCTCCATCGTATCAAAAGCCGTGGCAAAAATACCCTTTGGTGGAACTAGGGAAACCCCGGATTGGGGTTACAGAGATTGTGAAACGGAAGGTCGCGCGCGGGCAGGCAGCGGAAGGGTGACGTGGTGGGAAGGGTGGGGGATAAAGGGACCAACGAACTTGGGAGTGCGCGTGTGTGGACGAGGACGGGAAGTCGGCTCCGGAGTAGGGAACGAGGGCGAGAGCGCAGACAGTAGGGGGCAAGAGCATGGAGAGGAGGCCCAGTCGAAAACGACTCTGTATTAGACGTGATTAAGAAATAAAGAGTGGAACAATGGAAGGACTTTTTCCGTTTTTAATTCTTACTTTCTCGCCTTACTACGTAAGTAGAAAAGAGAAAGTGTTGTATTGCAAACATCGGCGATTTTGGAAGAAACACTCGTACATATTGTGGGGCCCTGGTAAAGTAAAATTGGATAAATCTTGTTCTTTGTGTAGTCATAATCCATGTTTAGCAGGTCCTTGATATCGACAAATCTGTTGATGGCAAACAGTGTGTGTGTGCGCGTTTGTCTGTCACTCTGTGGTCAACGCTAGCGCCTAAACAGTTAAGGCGAGTTTCTGCAAAATTGATTGATCAGCACGAACTCGCGGCTCTGCGAGTTTGGATCGGATATTTTGTTATTAGGAGCACTTTACATAAAGCCTTATAAACATTTTCAAAATTTTCTCAATAATAGCTCCAATTTTTTCATTGAACCTTGTACGAGTATAGCGTAAAAGAAGGCTTAGGAGAAGGTGTAGGTCTCGTTTTTGTTGAAATCCCTGAGTTTTCAAAAATTGCATTTTCCGGGGTTGTTTTTACACCTACGATATTGAAGATTGATATTTGGTCGTAGTGAAATCCGTTCTTTAAAGGCAAAACTTGAAAATATCATGTACAATTTTTCGAAAATATAAGTAGTTTTCGAGTAATTTTGTGTGAAATGTAGGCAATATTTTATATTTTAAACATTTTTTCTTAAAAAGGCTTCAATTTGTTCTTCAAATTTTGTCCTCCTATGTAACAAATAACGGTAGAAATTGGTGCAAGTCTCATTTCCGGCAAACTCAGTTCAAAAATTACAAAATTGCACATTTAACAATTACAAAATTGACAATGGAGATTTCTGCTTCAAACAAAATCTGTGCTAAACAACCAGCTTTCAAAAAAGATCATGTACTGTTTTGAGAAAACTAGTAGTTTTCGCGTAATATATGCTTGAATTTAATGCAATTTATGTAAAAAAATTAAAAACCACTTCAAATGTTTCGCAATTTCAATGTCTTTATTTTCTTTGAAATCTCTAAATTTCGAAAATTGCAAATTTAGAAATAATTCTAAATAGGATGTTATGTTGCAGCACGTATTTTTGTTACCAGGGTCCAACAATAAAAGTTTTTCTCTCGGTAAACAGCCGATTTCTGCTGAACGATTGCATTACTTCCTCTTTACCAGATACATACAATATTTTGAGAAAAAATCTGTTCTAAAAAATCCGATCTTTAAATAAAGTATAAGATATGTGCTGTTGTAACACAAGAAGTTCGACTTACACGATTTGTAATCTAACCTTAAATTTAATCTAATATGTTTTCATAATATGCTAAACAAATATTTGGTAAGTCTCGTTCACAAGTCTATGTATGTCATTGTTGCAAAGTTGCTTAAATGGAAAAGGAAAATTTGAGTTGAAAAATTGCGGAAATTGAGAGAGTATACTCCATTGTCTATTTGAACATTTTTACCGACATTTCGATTCAAAATATATATGAATAATTTTTGGTAAGAGGTCTGCCCATAAGGCGAAAATTTGGGGTCACCGAACGTTGAAAAATTTTCGAAAATATGTTAGGGAGAGTTTCAGCCCCCATCTCCATCAGGTTTCCGTCGAGTTTCCCTAATCCTCGAGCAAATGCTGAGATGGCACCGTGTTTAGCATTTGGACATAAATGGAACTTTAAATTAACTTCTCCCTATAGCACGTCGCACACAGTTTTTAACTGTTTTTGTCTAATAAATTAAATAAATAAATATGTGTAATTTTGTTCTTGTAATGTATTTGCCTCTGTGTAATTTTTTGCCTGAAACCATTAAAATGTTGTATGTTAAATTGAACTTGCGTACCAGTATTAAAGTATTCATAATTAATAAATAGACTATACAGTACTACGTTCACATTCAGTCATATGGTTTTCCTTTCCCATTCCCCATACGAGTATCATTATGTCTATATTACTAATTACCATTGGGCGCAGAAATCGAAAGAAAGCTTTGCAGCTTTCGGCCGTGTGAGAGTTCGGTGGTTTCGTTTGATATATCTGAATAGGATTCTTAGTTACTGTTTTGCCGAATTTTGATATAACTAGGTTCGCTTGTTGTTTGCTTCAATTGTCAGGTCATCAGAAGGGCCAAATTTCACATTTTGTTACGTAAATTCCATTCATTTTCTTTGTTTTGACATATCTTTGTTGTAAAAAAATATTTTAAAAAAGAAAATAATGCATACCTGCGTCCTAAGATGGACCGGTCCCATCAAGGCAATAATGTGTGACCCAATTTCTCCATCTCGTACCATTATATAACTATTGGTCTTACAGCAGTACATACTGTGTCCTTTTATATGTAACAGATATGTAAGGGAATGTTGATTGCTGGACCCAAGACAAAAATGTCAACATATATTTTCATATAATTGCAGTTGATATTTTGATATTTTAATTTCAAAACCGTTTTTTACCCATCTTTATGTCGAAAGTTAGCGTTCAGTTAACCTATTCTGGCGTACGAAATAATAATAATTTTTTGTTGTTGTTTTAATTACATTCCTCGGGACAGGAACTGTTGGATTGGACACTGATACAGATTTGCAAATAGATATCCAGAATAGTCAATCCATTTTATGTACGCAATTGTAAACAGAAGGCGAGGAAGAAAGAAACCTAACGATTCCAAAGTTGGAGACTTTTTAGGGAATGCGTCACAGAAATGCTGAGGCGAATAAAGAATGAAGTATTGTGAATTATTTACTTTAAATTTGAAGTTTTTTTGATAGAACTGTTTAACTTATCGCGAGTTGCTAGGTATTCCCAAAAGTGGGTGAACTATGGGGAAGATCACACACATGATAGAGGATAATATGAAAGGAAATGAAAACGAACAAATGGTACTTAATGAAAACATACAACTTATACATACTTACTTTTCGGATATATCTCCGTACCAGTGGAAACATCGCAAACCCAATGTTTCAGTTACAATACCAAATGCAGTGCTCGAGCCCTCCAAAAAGGAAAAAGGAGCCAAAATGACAATAGGCAAACCCTCAGAAACCAGTTCGTTAGATGTTCAGGAGAGATGCATATAGCTGAGTACAAAGTAAAAAGTGGAGATGTGCAAGTATGTAGTCAAATAAGTGTGTACGAGCGAGGACAGAGTGAAGAAAGGAAAACAATCCATTGTGTTTCTGCGAAAATGTGTTGTTGGGTCGCAGGCAAGTATGTCAGGAGAAGGGTATTCATTTTTCGTCGGAGGAGACGGGAGAAGACAAGGACGCGATTCGTGAGACGAAAAATCAGTTAGTGGCGTTGTGAACACAGGGGCGTCAGAAGTTTGTGGCATGAAAGAAGGAAGTAGGTCGAGAGTGAGAGGGCGAGATGGAGGCGAAAAACAAAGGTGTGAGGTGTTGGCACCAGGGGACGTGGGAGAGCAGTATGCGGCAATAGGAGGGCGAGTTGCCAGGAGAGGTAGGGGCCCGCCGGGGGGGGGGGGAGGGAGCAAAAAAGAACGGTGTGAGGGGAATATTCAGCGGTGTGACCGCGACCATTCAGGGGGTGGTGAGACCAGCGGGGATCAAGAAGACGGGCAGTATGCGGCACTACAATGGATAAGTAGCAGGGTGCGGGATATTGGGGGCAAAATGGTGAAAAGAGAGCGATGTATCCCGACCTAAGGATTTGGAATTTTGGAGTGAACAAAGCTGAACCGTGGCTGATTTTCTGTCTGTTCTCCCGTTTTCCCAGCCTCTCAGTCCTTCATTATTCAAACATCGTTTACATCATTCGTCAGCAGCCATCCATCAAAATCATCCATCCCAAGTACGGCCGAAAAGACTGATGCTGAAGATACTGATAAAAGAAATATGAGAGAGATGGTCAACGAAGGGCGAAAATAATTAGAATGGTCTATCAGGAGTTGTAGGAAAGGGATACAGGGAGTGATATGGAAAAACGTGTGTGTGTGTGTGAGAGAGAGAGAGAGAGAGAGAGAGAGAGAGAGAGAGAGAGAGAGAGAGAGAGGCGGGGGGAGGGGAGGGAGAGAAATAGTGGTTCAAGAAATAGAAGTGTAAGATGTGAGCACTCGTGGCAACAGCAGTATGTGACACAATGTATTTAAGTGTCTCAAGGTTATTTTCGATAGGGTTGCCTTACTGTCTCGTCTCGCGTCACTCATCGTTTATTCTTCTTTGTGGACCAACGATAACGGCACAAGTTTCGCGTTGCTCACTGTGTGAGAAAGTGAATATGAGGCGTAGGCAACGCTCACGAAATGGGGAATGCCAGGAAGGTACGCAACCCACTTGAATATATTTTCCCAACCATAGAAACGGATGGAACGGTATGTGTACGAGGTCAAGACGAGGCGAAAAAAGAGAAAATTTCACTTGAGGGACGGAAAATGGCAGCATACGGCTCTAGGAGCGCCTGGGAGAGACGGAAGGAAGACGCCCATGGACGAAACGGAGGCACCAAGAGACCAAAGGCGTCAGTATGTCGCATTAGTAAGGCGGTAAGATAGGCTCACAAGGACAAAATAGAGACGAAAAAACAGTGCGAGGGTAAGGAAAACAGAGCGAGGTCAGAGCAGCAAGCGGCCTAAAACAATAGCGAGAGGTAGATGAGGCTCGCCAGGACGAAACGGAGGCGAAAAAACCGCGCGAGGGTAAGAAAAACAGGACACGAGGTGTGAGCACCGAGGAACGAAAAGCGGCCGCAGCATGCGGCAGTGGCGAGGGCGAGAGGCAGGGCGGGCGCGCGAGGACGAGAAGGGGACCGGAAAAAAGCGTGTGCGGCACGAGAGGGTGCGAGCCGCGCGGCGGGGGGGTGCGGAAGGCGGGGCCAGGGCGTCGCGTCGGCGTCGCGGCCGTGGCGTGGCGTCGGCGTTCGGCGGGCGTCGGGCGGCGCTCGGCGGGCCCCGCCCACGGGCCTCGGCCACACGCCGTGCGCTCGGGTGTGCAGTGCAGCCCAGATGGCGAGCAGCGCGCGGCCGAGTACTGCGAGCCGCGTCTCGCCGCAAGCCCCGCGCGCCGACTCGAGCGTAGTCGCGCCGGCGTCGTCGCCTGCCCGTCGCCCCGCAATCCAGCATGCGGACCGCCGCCCCCGCGGCGTGCTCCGCGCTGGCCGAACTCGCCTCCTGACTCACCTCCAGCGTCGCCTCGCCACCGCCGTCACCTCGCCTCGCCCGCTCGTCGCTCCGTCGTCTTCTCCTCTTCCTTCGCGCCGCCGCCGCCTCCCGCACGAGGCGGCGCCGGCGCAGCCCGTCACCGATTGACTCCCAGCGCATCCTTACTCCGCGCGAGCGCGGCCCGACGGCGTCGCCTTCATCGCTTTCGTCCCTCCGCCGCGCCGCCGTGCCGCCGCCAGCGACCCAGCCGCAAGCTGCGCAGCCCCAGCAGCCGCCGTAGCAGGCTGCGCGCCCCATGCCGATGTGGAACGGCCCTGTCCGCAGCTGACAATGTGGTAGCGCCCCGAGGAACCCGAAATCTAATCCATAGGCATGGCCGTGCATCCCTCGTGCAGCACTTCATCCGGTGAGGACGGCGCCCGGGAGGCCCCAGATACATTCACGCGCGGCATGTTCTGCCTGCCTGGCTTGCGTGCTTCTTCTCTACTCTTGCTGCCGGCGCTTCCTGCCGGCCGGCACGCCCGCTGACACTGCTGACACTTCTTCTGCTATTGCGCTGCTAGCTAGAATGACTTTGTGTCTTGTGCGGCTTTCCGCTCTTCTTGCTCGCTCGCTGGCTCGCTTTGTCTGCGCTTCAGCCGCCGCGCTTCCGCTGCAGCCGTCGACCCGCTGTCCTCGGCCGCTGCAACCGCAGCTACCCGCCCGCCCACCCGCCCGCCCGCCATCCGCTATGCTGCTTCGCTGACAGCTCTCGCTGTCTCTCGGGAGGTTGATGCTACCGGCGCCGCTGCTGCTCCTCCTGCCCCCCCCCCCCCGCTGCCGCCTCCCCAGACGGCTATTTAGTGCCGTTCGCTCATGCGCTCGCCTCGCTGCCTTTCCTGCCTGCGACGCGTCGTTTGTGACGCCGCCCTTCGCCTACGACAAGTATTTTCCGCTCACAACTCCTTTTCTCCTTGGGCCAGCCGATTTTCTGCGGGTATTCATTTTCTTCCTCGTAGGACCGCCCACTACCCTGCGACAATAGTTTTCGCCCTTTTCTTCTTCCGATGCCTTCCTTCGTGGGGCGACGTTCCTTACCCGCGCAGATCCTTTCACCTTTCTGTTTTCAGCACGGCTCCTCGCATTGCGAAATATTTTCCTGAAAATCTCCTCCCAACCTCCCTCAACCCCCAAAACGTCCTCCGCTTGCTCAAAGACCGAGCCATGCGGAAATCGTTTTTTTTCCAATCTCCTTTATCAGCCACCGCTGGTCTGGGTGTTCACAATTTCAGCCCTTCCTCCTAGCTCCACAACCTGCTGTATATATCCCGATGAGAAATTGAACTAATCGTAGAATTGGAGGGAAAATGCAATTTTCAGAAAATTATTTAAACAAAAATTAAATCTTATACACTTCATTCAGTAATTTAATTTTGGTTGTTTATTTCTCGATATTGTAAATAATGACCGTAAATCTCTTTCATATTAAACTCGTATTAAATAAATTGAAAATCCAGTTTTATGGATTTTTTCCAATATTTCTTCTCTGAATTATAATTCCTCTCTTCCTTCCTCCACCTGTGGAAATCCCTACCGTTTCTCCTCTATTTTTTCATGCCATACTAATTCGCCTATATCTGTAACATGCCTTGTCGTGTATGTTATTACGCACCGCTTTCCTCTCCTCATTAACCCTATTAAACTTCCTCCACTCTCCCTCAACTTAACCTATATCTTTAGGTCCTTCACTTTCTCCTCTTCGTACAACACCCGCTCCTCACTCCTTCCGCCTTCTAAAAAATTGCGTTGCTGCCCTGATCTACAAAACCACCTCCTTCCATTGCCTTCCTCGACCGATCTCGTATAGTCCTCCAACCCGTGTTGATGTGCTCAACTTCCTTTTTTGGGCCTATGACATACTGCGTCTTTTTTTGGAATCTCTTTGTTTGTGAGGATCGTCTGACATCTTCGGAAACCCCCATTATATCCGTTGTTTTCTGTCTCCTTTGTTCCAAAACCTACGGGGGGTGTCCTGCTCGTGACTCATCATACGCTCTTTGCGATCTGTTTGCCCATTTCCGACGTGGCACGCTGACTACTGCACTAAGGCTTGAGCTATTTAACATTCTTTGCTCATCAGCTTATTTTAGTCATGTTTTATTTGCTGGAATACGTTTTGTATTTAGTATTGTTGGCAATTGTTTTAAGAAGATTTTACTATCCTCTTCATTAATATAAATTTCAGGAAATATTTATAATAGCGTGGTCTCCTCTCGCCGTCGAGGTCGACGCACCTTGATCAGGTTTTTAAATATCTCTTTCATATCGATCCTTCATCACCATTATTTACATTGTAATCTCTAAACCGTCATGTGGCTTTTTCCCTTCGTTCTGGGAAATTTTCGCGTTTAACGTCAAAATCCACTAACGAGTATTCCAATCATTCCGCTCCAGTTTCTATCCAAACTTACATAAACATATCCTACTTCAATGAATCAATTTCCATCTACAATTCCGACATTATTTCCTACCAGACCTAACATTGGCCAATCATGGTTTGGCATTTTTTTCTTCTTTAGCTTTCCACTAACCCTCCGTTTCGGGGATTCCTTAGGCCGTTCACCTCCTGCTTGGAGGCTCTCTCTGCTCTCTGATCGCTCTCTCTCCGTCGCTCGAGGTTCCCTCCAATCCGCACCCTGCTTTATCTCGCGCCGACCCGGCGCACCCCTCTCGCCCCCCGCCCTTGGCCCCGCCCCGCGTTCCGCTGGGTGCCCCTCTACTGTGCCCGGACCACCGCATCGCGGTTCGGTGGTCCGCGCTACCTCGCGCCCCGCCCCCAAGCCCCCGTGCGTCTCGGCCCGTCTCGTCCCCGTCTCTTTCCCGGTCGCGCCCGTTCAGTGCTCCCCGAGCGCACGCGGTCTCGCCCGCCCCGTACCCGCACCGCCCGTCCGCAGGTGTGCGTGTCGGGCACATGCGTGCGCGTGAATGGCTATCGCGGGGGGGCCCCCGGGGGGGGCCCCCGCGCGTGCTCGCCGCTTCACCCAGCACACCCACCGTCGGGCGGTAGGTGCGCAAGCGGGCGAGCGGGCCTGCGGGCGTCTGGAGCACGTGTCGCCCGCGCGCCGCCTCGCGCCGCGCACGGTCGCCACCTGCCACTGCCGCCCCTCGCCCCTCCCAGCGCGAAGCGGGTCCACCACACGCGCGAGCAGGCGTCTTCGAGGGGACCCAGTGCCCCCAATCTTCGAACGAGGCGAACGTATCGATCAGGTGGCCTCCCCCGAACGCCAACGCCGCCTTGCGCCGTGCCGGGGAGGGGTGTAATTGCGCGGGGTTGGCCCAAACCCAGTGCCGCCAGCGCGAGAGGGATGCGCCCCTGGCGGCGGCGGTGCCCGCCCCTCCCATGCACTCGCCCGCGCTCACTCAGTTCCAGCCCGCGGCGCTTGCAAATGCATTGCCACTAGGCAAAATACGCGGATGCACTTTATTTATTTATGTATTTATTTATTTGAAGGAGTGCGTAGACATTTCGGAGCTCAAGAAAACTAGCAAATATTGTACTCGCCTCCCTCTTTATGTCGAATATATTACGTTACTGGTTTTCATCAATTCATGGATTTATTTAAACGGAAATTCTGGAGATCAAGGAAACATGCGCGGATTTTCTCCTGCACGTCTAATACAGTTTTTACTTTTTTGCGAAATAAATCAAATAAAATATGAAGCTATGGGAGAATCCGGAAGAAGGAGATTTTTATTTTATATTCAGAACCAAAGCAAGGTACAATCTCAGAATTTGCTCATGGCTCAATGGAAACTGAACGACAATGCGATCGAGATTGGTGAGGGGGGGGGGTCATTGATCCAGAAGTTGATTGCAGCAGTTGTTAAAAGCATACGCAGTCTTTTCCTATACAGTTCAACAATTAACCAATGTATTAGTATTAAGAACAAAAATATTATTTTCGTTTTTGGTTTTTAATACAGTCGTTAATTCTCAACAAACAGCTGTCCAGCTAAAACGACATTACCTTGCATTTTAACTTTTGTTTCCATTATAACTGTCTAATACCATAGAGTAATATGCTATAAAATAACGTGGAAGCATTATACTTGCATGTGGATATTTGGAGTGGTCTGTTAATACTGTGTATGATTCGTACGTCGTGTGATACAATCATAGATATCTGAATGGCATGAAAATAGGTGACCATACTGGAGTTTGTCACTGTGACAAAAACCACTAATTTCTTAATGAAATAGCAAAGCAATGATAGCTAAACTCAGTAAAAAAAGATTTCTAAGACTCACGTGGATGGCTTTTGCGTATTATTATTATTATTATTATTATTATTATTATTATTATTATTATTATTATTATTACTATTATTATTATTTTAAAATAAACAAAAAGGGAACATTAGTCAGTTGCACATCGGTTTCATTTTTCATTTGGCATGCAATTGCTTATTTGAAATGCAACTTGTATAGGAAGAAAATAAAGTATCGTTTTTTGTGTGTGACCTTTTTTGTCAGGTTGGGAATTAGAATATCTACTCTGGTGTCGCGATTAGAATGTGCGGCAAATTCTGCGATTTTTTCTAAATGGTTTATTATAAAATGCGACGCTAATAATTATATGACGTCCATGAACCAGAATGATACTTATGAACTGAAATAAGACATTTATTTAACAACGTATGTTAAGAGAAATGCTAAATGTGTTTGTGGAGGATATAAGTTCTTATAAAAACATTAAAAAGAATTTAAACTTACTAATAAACTGGTAAGTCAAGTTGTAGTTAAAGGGGGGAAGAATCCACTTCGTTCTCTGAAACCGAAACATGAAAGGTTTTCGGATCCGTTTCCGTACAATAAATTTCATTTTTATCCACTCACATGATTTACTGACTTCAGTGCCAGTGAAAGGTAACATTTTTTTTAGTCCTGGGGAATACGTATTTGTTGCGGGTCGTTGAGGATCCTCGAGGATACAGCTCTTGTAAATATGTACTTTTCAACCTTAAAATATAACTATTTTTTATGTGTCAGAGTTAAGCATTAAGGAAAAATAATTTTTAAAATTTAAATCGTTGATATGAACCATTCAAAGAATTCAGTTGATTAAAACAAAACACAACAAAACCGCTTGTATTCCAGTTTTCGAAAAAATTCAAGATTCGAGTATTCCGAAGCTTCCAATCTCCCACCACTCATTAAAGTAAAATAAAGTACTTGATAATATTCAGTAAGTACCAGGACTTTTGCTCATTGATAGGATTTTCAACAAAAAGTTCGGTGCGAAAAAACCGGTGTGACTTAACGTAATTGAGAGAAATTTTAATAACTGATACTAGTAAGTAAAACACTATCAGCTATTTCAATGTCACTATTTATCCTCATTGACCTCGAAGGGAGTTCATAGTGCGTTCATGAATGTCGTGCAATTTCTCAGTTACATTAAAGAATTATTCTATATTGAACCACTTGGAAGTAAAATTGAATTCAACTCTTTGTTTTTGTTTGTCGAATTTGTTTGCGAAGAAGATTGTATCATTGAAGAAAAATATTGTATGTGTGTTTTGAATTAACGAATACAGGAATGGTACTGAAACTATTAAAACTTGCATTAAATAAATCGATATTTAGTTTACATGCATTTAATAACTAGCTCACGTTTGAATGAAATATTTGGCAAGAATCTACGCCCGTCCTATAAGAGTCCCCTTTTTTATATGTTGCAAGAACTTCTTGAAGTACAGTATGATAATAGCATTATTTGGCTCTTGGAATCTGTATATGATGGCTGGGAATCATAAGCAAAATTTGTGTCATTATCATTAACAAAGACCATGTCTACAAAAAGGCAGATCTTTTTTAAGTACAATTATATTAAGAGATAATTTTTTCTAGATGATTGGTGATGTTTACGATACGATTGCGATTGAGTGAATAATTAAATTAGTTCTTTAAATACAAGATATTGTAGAAATGCAAACCTTTGTCGCATTCAATAGACATTTTTGAAAGTATTAAGTGAGTCTTTTAGGAATGTTGTGATCTGTGTAGAATCGTAATTTAATATTGTTCAGTAATTAAATTTAATAGAATTATTATCAATATTATCTCATTGGCCACTCCAAATTTTTAGGAAAAAATTGTAACGTAATAGAACACTCTACACGTAAAGTGAAATCTCAATTAATTTCAGGAAAACACTCATTTGAACCCGCTACATGTATCCTGAGAATGTGGACAACAAGATTGGTCAGGATCATGATTGTGTTTCTCTCTCTCCCTTTAAAATTGTTCATTTAACATTTATATTGAATTAATATTGCTTCTTTATTGTTTTTAACATATCCACTTCCATACGAACAATCAACCAGATGTGCTTAGAATCGTTGTTACGGAAACGAAAACCTATTCTAAAAGATTGATTTTAAAATTTTGAAGATATTAGGAGAAGAGTTTTTTATATTTAGGAGACATACTTCAGATGTCAAAATTGATTCAATTACTATTCACCTACATTTGCGCCTACAGAGGCGTGTAACTCGTTTCCAATTATTACATGCGCGTGTCTTAAGTTTAATTCAGTCTTTGTACAAAATTTGTTCTACTTATTTCTAAATTCTTTATAAATTGGAGCAAGAGTGAACCGGTACGCATTCGGGAACGAAGAAAATTGTGCCTTCATGGGTTGGTCTTCTTCTCCCTGCACGGTTCGTGTATGTTCTTCCAGTGGGTAACGTTGCAGTCAGTGTAAACGAAAAATGATTTAGATTTAGATTTATTCAGTAAAACAAACAAACAAACAAAACATAGTAAAAACTATGTTACGTGGGGGGATATCTGCGCACGTTTTCTTGAGTTCCAGAATCCCTTCCCGTCATTTTAACTATAAATAGTTGAAAGATGTAAGTTGAAGTAAACCTTTCCGTTTTGATGTATTCCGTTGGGTTATATTTTCCTCAGAAAATGACACACTTTTTGTCTCGAATTTTAGGCTAAATAAATTGCTTCATTACAATAAAAAGAGGATCAAAAGTTATAAATATCACAGAAATAATTGAATTCCAGTTTGTAATAAATACACGGGGACGGGAGTTTTGATATTTTTTTCTTGAATTATTGCAAAGGAACACAATAGAGATATCAACAAAAGTGAAATACATCACGTTCCGATTTTTTAAGTTTTATGTCGCAACGAAAGTTTACTTCTGAGTGAGCAGAGGAAATCAACGTAGATCTATTGTTTAGGTTTGGGCTTCGAAGGATTGATAGGCGTTTTATTTTTAGGGATTATGTGACACCAGTTTTATAGTCCCTGGCTGTAAATGGCGCGATTCAGAATTATATGCTAAGTTTCAGGTAAATGTCTGCGATCAGTTTCTACGATTAAACAAAAGAGAGTTTATACTTCTTCCTTTGAATCAAAAGAAGCTTCTATTTCCGAAAAATTTACAAGAGAAATAAAAATCTTCTCGTGTCCATACATAGTTTAGTACATAGTGTGTGATGTGTGATACACCGCAAGAGCGCAGCATTGCGGGATTCTCTAGTTATATAATAATCACCGAAATGTGATTACGTTCATTCTTCATCCCCCTGTCTTAGCCTTTGTGACAGTTGTGGTTATCCCACCCCCATACATCAACGAGAACGTATGAGTATGGCTCCTATATCGTCTTGTGGCGTAACTAATGCATAGTGTGCCAAGTGTGACGAGCGCGACTCGGATGCTCCGGCATCCGTTGATTTTCAGTCGGACCAGTCACACTTGCCAGCTGCACTGGCGGGTGTATGGTCCCGATTAGGCGAGCTTTTCCGATGCCTTGAGGCCGCGAGACGTTGAGGGTTCAGACGCAGTGCTCGCCCTCGGCACGACGCGGACCGTCGACGACAGCGTCTCCCCGGCAGCGGTGGCATCGGCGGGTTCCATGCATTGAAAGAATCAACGTTTGCTCAGACGCGAGTAATTGTAATGCACCTCTAGAACGTTTTTCACCGCGTAAAACACATTATCGTATAAGAAATGAACCCGCGTTTTAGCCTTTGCGTGTGCGCAAACTTCAACGATAAAGTTGTTTCGGAAAACTCCATAAGAATTCTCTTGTATAATCATGTGAGATGAATTTAGAAGTTTCGTGACCGCAATAATTTGCTTTTGTTCAGAACTCTGGTGGCAGTGTGTGCTGCTAACTATAGTCCCATCAAGCTCTTTACGTTTTGAAACCATTCAGGTTGCCTCTGACGTGCATCATTAACGCTACGCCCTACTGACAAACATTCTTGAGGAGAGCTTTATTTGAGTATGCTGAGTCGTCGAACCGTCGAGAATGTCGACTTCGCGGCTCCCGGTGACCTTAATGCACTTCTGTCCCGTTTCTGGACACAGCGCTCCTCCTAATAGTCAAAACCGCGTCGTTTGAGTTAGCGGCTTTTTCAGGATGCACTTTTTCTGTTTGTCTCATAAAACACGAGAATTGGGCCCGATGAGAATTGCGTAATTTTTCTTGTGTGTTTCAATGGATTTAATGTATTATCTAAGACATTTTTTTCTCGTGGTGTCCAATGACAAGTCCATTTTACTAATATGTCTGATGGCAGAGGCTTCTTTTTTCGGTGCGGCCCAGGCCGGCCCTGGGCTGGGCGGTTCATCCGGCGGGCGTCGGATTTATGGGCGCGTTTGTAACGTTTACCTCTCATCCCCTCGCCGCGAGTTTATGGGCGCGGGATGGCGGCTTATAAAGTTACCGCCGGGCGGCTCCTCGCGTGCCCCGCGGCGCTTGTTGCGCGGCGGCCGCCCTGCCCCGCCGCCGCCCCCGCTCCTGCCACTTTCCCCGCTTCGGCCGCCACCCAACCTCGTCTCACGCCCGCTCCCGCGCGACCCACTGCCTCATCCCCCTCTCCCGCGCACCATCCCGTCACCGTTCCTTCCCTTTCGTGTCCGTCACCCACTACCGGCCGCAATAGGGTGTTGGAAGACCCCAAACTTGGATTGTGTTGTATCGTTCGGGTTTTAAATAAAACTAATGTTTCGATTTCAGACAGGAAACAGAGCTACACGTGTCACCTAGCCGCTTCCATCCCGGTGTACGTCACCGCAATGGTCATTTGTTTCGTTAGAGTAGTGACTGATTTTTATGCGTAGAGGTCTGGGTGTTCCTCTCCAGCTGGATGGTAAGATCCGGCGCTGACACACGTCGGCTTGCGTGGGATATCTACTCCAGGTATCTCCCATCGGCGCACTGCCCCAGCCGGGACGAGATCCAAGCTGCTGATATCATGGGATAGTGTAGTGCGTGTAAGCGTAAGAAAGTAAGGGGTGGCGATAGGATAAGGAAAAGGAAGGAAAGATCGCCCGTTTGATTGGATACTTCTCCGGCATTCGCTTGGTATTGATTGAAGAAACTCCGGAAAACTCCCGATCAGAGCACCCAGTTGCTAGAATTTTGTTTCTGACAACGGCTGAATTCGACCTAACAAGGTAACTAGTGTCTAAAATTAGTCATCGTCGAGAGTAGAACCCTAGGACCTTACGGCCAGAGACAGCGGCAATGCTGGCTCTGAGTTAAACTCTGCTGCTAGTTTGAAACGATTGGAAATGCAAACTAAACATATCGACGCTGTTACTTTTGTTTCACTACGGTGATGTTCGGGAAAACCGAAATTAAAATCGTCTTCTTGTGAGAACTAACTAAATGGTCAATTCAAGGCCCTATCATCCCATTAATGAGAGGTTAAAAATGGGTTATTGAAATGCTTTAAATAATTATGTCAATTACTTTAAAATCACTTTCGTGGGAAAGTCGATTTAAGAACTGATATATTAAATATAATGGATAATATGTCAAAATTAATTGCCCATCACTTACGCTGTGGTTTGCATAGTCTAGTCTAAACTTACTTACTCGAGAGGCGAGATCATATCGTAAACGAAGTGGTGGGTTCAAGATCGATAGTTCAATGTATGGGTGAAAAAATTATCTTACCAGGGAAAGTCCGGAGACCATGATTGGGTCGGCGTCCGAAATTTCAGTAGATTGTGGAAACCTATCCTCTCTATGTTTAAGATTAGCTTGAAACGAATGATCGGCCTACAGTGTAGCGAGGCATTATATGCTGATTATTGGTTTCATTACGTGGTATTTCTCAGGCTTTCGCTCGTTTATGCCGAATCTAAACCACATTGAGGGCAACTGCGTTCGTCATGCAGTGTGCACATTCGACTTAGCTGATTAAGGTCGGCCTGCAAATCCATGGCCTGGGGAAATTCGAGCCTAGAATCTACCATCCTAAAACGCATCGGGTAATGGAGAGGGGAACTAATTGAAATTGGCAGCACTCATATCGGAAATGGAAAACAGAAAAGCGAGAAAGAATCGTGACTGAGTCTTTGAAATCGGCAGCTTATCAAACAGGTTGTTTTTTCCCTTACGTGACGGGTGAGAAGAATAAAAGAAGTGCCTCATGAATACGATTCGTGCAGACAGACTTTTGCGGTTCCTGACCCAACTCTCGAACCTTATTTAAATCACGTGTCGAATACAGTTGTTAAGTGATGCATCGCATGAAATCATGAATTACATAAGGTACATACATACATGTATGTGTAGAACTTCTGGCAATATAGTGATGGCAATAAACAGAATTCTAACGAATATAAAATTATTTTACAATAATTTTACAAGAACTACAGCAGTCTACATGTTGTTTCCTTGAATGCTTAAATTGCTATTTTTTGTTAGAATACATTTAATTTCGAAATGTCATGTGTGGATTGGAATTCCAATCTCTGGATTAACACATACTCTTTTTTGTTGTTGTTTGAATTCGATAAATACACCGTTACGATGAAATTCCGTCCTTTTTTAGTAAAAAAATTTCGAGACAGATTTGTTCAAGAGCCTCCTGTTACTTGTGTCACTGTTTTTTGTTGCAGATTTTGTTGATATTTCACCGGATAGTGTGATCTAACGATTATCAGCTTCATCGCTTATCTCATTCTCCTATGTACACAATTCATTAAATACTATTTACACGACGTCTGTGTACAGATCGATACAAGCTTGTCGCTGCCTATAATTGGCGAGAGGGTTTTCAGAGAACATCCTTCCCCCTTCGAGAAGAGCGCTCGCTCCGATCACGTGGCCACAACGAAGCCTGTCACGTGGCCTTTGACATTTGCTGTTTCTCCCAAGAACGTGCTCCCTGGAAAGAGTTCATTCTTGCGTATCTTGCGAACGGCTGTTCAATGAGGACTTCCCCGAAGAGTCACGTGGCGCGACGGTCGCTTTTGTCGATCGCCACGTGACGTGGGGAAAGGGGCAGAGCGTCGCACCTGCTGCTGTCATTCAGCGCTGCCACCTGATCCTCGCTATTGTGGAAATGTAATGCCGCGTGCTGTGTTACAAAAGGATCGGCGCACCGGGAGTCGCATCTGCTGGCTTCTCGGTTGTGACGTCTGAAAGGGGGTGGGGTTCAGATCTCGAGGTTTTTGACGCTGTATCCGAACTCTCGTAACGCAATGTTTCAGGTTGGAAAACAATTCACAGCCTAATAGTTTACGCTAAGATTCTACGTGTTTTGTATACCGTACATCATAAGAGAAACGCCAGTATTGAACCCAATATTTGGCAGAATCTCGTAAGCCAATACGTGAGAGTGGGACTCGTTTACACAGTCTGTTGAACTGACGAGACGTTTCTGCTCTCCCATCGTCTTCATCTCAGCAACATATGTTACTATTGTTTAACGTACGATTTTCCTTGATGCTTCTAACCGCACATGTCTTTTAGACCAATAAACCATTGATAATTGAAGATGTTAATGGATGTTGTCGATGATGGTGGTAAAATGAGTTGCAGAGATTTCCGAGAGGCTGTAGAATTCAGAGAAACACTCGCGGAAACAGCTTTGACTTCTGCCAAACAGGTGGAAGGTCTTCATCAGACGATTTCTCTGCACCGCGGCCGTTGTGACAGATGTACCGCACAGTAAAGAAGGTCAAGAAGGCGTGGCTTGGCTCGCAAAGCGTAGGGAAGCCACGCCTCTCCGCCAGATCGCTCAACGAGGTTGCGAGTTTGAAGGAGGATGCGAAGGCGATTGGGGTGCGGGGAAGCTCAACTGATCCCACGCGATTGGGGCCCAATGCGTCAGGCTCATTGGTGAAAAACGCCAAACAAAAATCATCTGTCACCCACATTTAATGCCTGGCGTCTCCACGTTGAATGACGGGGAATTTGCGTGTTGCCTGCAGAGGGCGACCCGTGGTGTACTACTGTTTTGACCGCTCAAAACCTTCTACCTCTTGGGTTCTAGATTTTAAGCTACGGTCGATTCTTGTGGTTTCGTAGTTGAGAAGGCGGGTTCGCGGCAGGTTTTCTTGGAGTTCTCCTGCATTCCCTGCTCATTGCATTACTGCTCCGGCAGCATTCAGATCAAATCATCTCCAACCATTCCCCATGAAAACCGTTAAATTTAAGATCACTCACTTGTTTCATCTCAAGATCATAATAAAGGAGTCGAGCGTTGGTGTGTAAGGTGACACATCACTCCATCAAAAATTTTGCCCAATCGCAATGGAAGATTTTTTGGCGCGATTCACCGGTGAGGAGATACGTGGAAGGAGAAATCGTCCGCACGCCGATGTATAGTTTGGTGCTGATCCCACCGTCCAGGGAGAAACACCGCCACCTCCTGAGGTACAAATATCCACTACGCTAACGGGAGTAATGATCTTAGCGGTTGTCGTGTCCCGAAATCAATCAATCCAACAATTCCCGCGGTTCAGTGCTAGTCGCCAGTGACTGGCCGGACCCGCTGCGAACCGACCTTTCGACCCGGACGAATTTCGCACCCCTGCGGCGCTGCCCTTGCTCGCGTGCCGCGCCGCCCCCGCCCCCTGCTTTGCCCCGTCGCGTGTTCGCGCCCGGCCGCGCCCGCCCCCAGCCCTCCGAGCCACTCCTCGCCGCTGACGTAGGCGTCTTATCGCGCCGGTTTCACGGCCACTTCCTTGTGCTGGCCCCGAACTCCCCCGACCGACCTTCGGGGTGGCTGGCTCGCTCTGGCCGACTTTACCTTCGACCTCTTCACTCACGTGCAGCAAGACCGCTGGTAGATGTTTTGCCTGAAACGTTGTAGGTCTTTCTCACTCGTGTGTGCAAATTGGTCCAAGGCCCAACTCGACGGTGGAAAATTATCGATTAAAAAGAACAATTATTATAATGCTGAAGCCTACTCTTCATTGCCTGAGACAAAAATGTGTACTTATTTTGCGGAAAAATAGTGTAGGGTGGAGGAGAACTTCCAGCAACATTTCAAGAAGGGTTTGAAAACCAAATTAACGGAAATATTGCTAAAAATCTAATGATATGAATGAACAAAGTTTATCCATTTAATTGGTTCTATATAGATATCAATTATTCTTTATTACATTATTTTTAAAATAATGTATTGCCTAAAAAATAAATGTTAAAAGTTTTTTTGCTGTTTTATTTAAAAGAAATACTATTCATACCTTTCTTATAAATTTGTCGACCAGAGGTTGCAACAGAACCAACCTTTGCAGTTTCGTGCAAGACAGTGAGGTCGCAGGAACGATGAGAAATTAATTCATTGTGAGGGTGAGGAGAATGCTAAGAGGTATCGTACAAAAGATTTTGTGTGTGGAGAAAGCCATTTTGAAAATGATCGTCAAACCGGAATTCTTTAGTGACGATTTTTTTGGCGAATAATTTTCTTAATCTTACTTGCAAAAGACAAGTGACATGTATAAACAAATTAATGAAAACTAAGTTATTAAATATTAATAATGATAATTAGACTTCATATTTGTTAGTATTTTGAACGTAACCGTGTTCCGAATACATGAACCGATTTCTTGTTCGGTAAATAGTTTTTTAAAACTAAGCATTCTTTTTCTGTGTGCATTCCGGTAACTATGGCTAAAAATCTGGGATCGTAGAATCTCGTACTCTGTGACCCAGTAGGAATAACCTTGTGACTTGTTACAAGAATACTTCGCCGTTCTTCTCTGCACTTAGTGGATGCTTGGAAACTGACACAGTTAATTCTTAACCCACTGGATTTTTTAAACCCAATTGCAAAGGCAAGATCTTGGCGTAGAACATAAATCGCTTTTATACTTGCCTTTGTTATATTTAATGTATTCTAACAATCTTGAAACTAAGTACCATTTTCTGGAGAAAAAAAATAACGTAAAGTAGCTACGCGTTCCTTGAACAAAATAAATTTTAAGAAGAGTGTATAATGCATGGAGCTTCTCTTTTGCGTGATCGTTGAAGTTGTTTCCCGCTGTGTACTAGTACAGACGAATTGTGAAGTCACTGGTCGTTTTGTGGAACTGTTGAACATCTCAAGAAAACTGAATAGGAAGTAAGAAAGCGTATGCATATCTCGCATTTGCTGGGAGACAGCAGTCTCCAACGTTCAGGGTTTCTTCTAAAGAGAATATTGTTTTCTATCAGTTCATAATTCTTTTATCTTCGTTGTCCTTTTTCGTGACATCATTTTTATGTCGTCTTGTCGAGTGAAAATATTGGTCTTTGCATTGTTGCCCCAGACGACTAGTATTGAGTTATGAATTTTCCCTCAGCGACCATAAATCTAGTCTTAGCTCGCATGCTCCCGTTGGAAACCATTCCTCTCGGACTATTTTGTCTCGTTTCTCTGTACAGTGGGCGATAATTTGACGATCGGAATTGCCTGCACATACAGTGTCTAACAGAGTGAAACCCCTTGGGTCAGGAAATACGCCTATTATCCGCTCGTAGGAATTAGAGTGGGTGGCAGTAAAAAAGCTGTCGAATTCAAAGGTTTCTCATCCACATAGTTGATTTCTTGGACATAGCTGGATGAATAGATAGTGTTCTACCATTTCTAACAATTGAACATCAGGTTTCCCAGTCTAAAACAGAGTTGTACGCATCGCACGTGATACATTTACGAGCGTTATTCCAGCCGGTTGTCTTCCTTTTTTGCGTTAGTTGCTTTTCGATGTTAGGCTCGTAAGAAGAATATATACGTGCAGAATAGACGAACGTCTTTTGGTAATGGATGGCATTTTAAAAAGCTGGACATTATTATGAGAGATGCTCGTTGTACGCCAGAAGTTGGAAGTAATTTTGGGTTAAGTAATGTTGCAATCTCGCAAAATGTAATCCCACAACGTAAACGCGGCTTTCCAGTGCTCGTTTCGCCGGTGACTGGGTACTGAAGCGCACCGGGTAAACGGAATAGGACTGCCCACTGTCCTAATTTTTCATGCTGTTCGCAATGGTTTACACGAAGACAGCGTTGTCTATGGGTCTGTCGGTCAACTAGACGTCCTCATGTAAATGTAGATCTGGAGCTGGACAAATGGGTGTCCACATCCTCCATCACGTCTCCACCCCTATCTGATCTTTAATCTTTCTCGTACGATCTTTCGTCGTGCCTGAAAAAGACCCCAACAGTACTGCGAAAACGTGGATGTCAGGTCAAGGATCTAATTGACAAGTAAAGCCACAAATGACTTCTAATATTAACATTTAAATATGCACTTTAATTTATGTTTCATTCATAATAATTTGTTAATTCGAAAAATTAGGTAATACTCGTACGTCCGAGTGTAAATAATGTTATCTGGTATTTCACGTTTCGTAGAAACATGCAATGTGATAACATTATTTACACAAACCGAGTTCCACATGCCAAAACGTAAGAGTGGAATATCACTGATACGATGTGTATAGTTTTTATTTCAAATCCATTGAAAGTACCAGCTGACTTCAGCTCAGAGCCAGCATTGCCACTGTCTCTGGCCGGAAGGTCCTGGGGTTCTAGTCCCGGCGGTGGTGGACGAATTTTCGACACTAGCTTCATAACTAGTTCGAATTCAGCCGATGTCTGGAGAACTCTAGGGACCGGCTGCTCTGATCGGCAGTTTTCTGTGGTTTCTCCAATCACGACCAGTAGAATAGTCTAATAAACGGGCCACGGGACGCGGGCTGCGCGCAATCTTTCCTTCCTCTTCCTTGCTCTACTTACAAACACTTTCGCTTACATGCAGTTCACTCCCACACCTGTCGGGAGCTTAGAGCTTGCTCCCGGCTAGTGTGGTGCTTCGCTGGCGGAACTACCTGGAACCCGCAATGCTATTTGCAGTTCGACACTCGATCTCACCACCTTCCGGAATAAAACATTAACGACACAAACGGGGAAACTGAATATCAGCGTATAAATATGCAACCATATTTCAATATATGTTTTTAATTGAAAAGAAAGTTGACATTTAATTCACAAAATGGTGAAATTGTCGTGAAAAAATCAAAGTTGACTATTAAAAAGTAGTATTGTGTAAATTTGAGTAATATTTCGATAATCGCTGTGATTACCTAGTCGAATATTTCAATAACATTAGGGGCGCCGACGCTTAGCCACGCTTAGGACCCAAATTTCAAATGAACGAACGGTGGAGCAGTACGCCTACTTACTTTAACAAACGGGCCACGGACGGCGTGCGATCTTAACTTTCTAATTCTTGTTACCTCCTCTCCCCTTACGCATATACGCTCTCATGAAGTACAGAATGTCTGGAGACCAATCGGGAACTTAGAGATTTTCCCAGCTAGAGAGGAAATCCGCTGGCGGAAATACCAGGAATGGGAACACCGCAAAGTGACGTGTAGGTCGGCACCCAAACTCACAAACTAGCGGGGGAGGAACACCGCCAACACCCAGGATAAAAACAAACACTATACGGGTATAATGACCTCAGGAGTGGACGCAGTCTAAAATAATGTCAGCGATGTGTCCAGGTTTGGCTCTCCGGGACTGCTGGTCTGTCAACGTCACACCGCCGCCCGTTCGCCCTCCAGTCATTTCCCGCTGTCTCGGCCCAGAGCGAGCCAACTGGCTTGGGCCAGGGCGGGACTCACTAGTGGCTGACCTCGAAGCGGCGCGGCGGGGATGGAGGGCGGGGTTGGGGGTCATACTCATCTAGGGCAGGCGCGAGCAGTCCAAGCTAGAGCAAGAACGCTTGCTGCACTCACGATCTGCATTCGGGAGAAGTTCTCGCGTGGCTTTGGCCTTTTTTTCTTGCCCTACTTGTTCTTGTGTGACGAATCCCCAAAGTAGGGATCGTCCTCTGTACTGGTCATGCGTGTCTCTCCTTGATGGCTCTAACTGATTTCCATTAATTTTTATATCAGGAGACTGTACACTTCCATTGTATAAACGTATTATAAAAATTCGTTTCATTAAAATACTATTTATATTTCAATATCTTGTATATTTATATTTTTCTTATTTATTCTGTAGATATTATTCAATGATTACGTTTCAGACTATAAAACGTCATTCTCGTTAGACAAAGTTGTTTTCATGGTTCTGAAAATGGTTTCAGGAAGCCGTGAAAATCATTTCAGCAATTAGAATTGTTAGTGTTTGATTCGCACTGTAAATGACCCCAGCATGTTTAATGTTGTAAATAAAGTGAATATTCGTAAAGTATAAACATAAGGTTCAGCGAATATCCGAAAAAAGGTAATTTTAATTGGCTTTCCATGCTAAGTCTCCAGGTTGCAAAGTTGCGCAAGTCGAGAGAAACGAATCATAACAATTTCTGCGCCACATTGACTTGGACCAGTGGAGGACTAATGGACAAAGTGGCAACCATTCCAGGATTATTAGTTTATATTTAAAGTTGAAAAAAATGGTGTTTTTTTACATTCATTTGGTTCACGAAGTTCGACATTGCAAAATTATGAGCTGGCTCTGTATTTGGAACCTGTTGAGAACACATAGATATTAATCTGGCCCTAGTTGACACGTACAAACTCAATCTGTTGCTCACAATAATCGATCCTGAGTTCGGACGTCTCGAAATCATTGTCTTAGAGTAAAAATGATTTCCTGTCAATCAAACACTCCCAAAACATGACAGAAACATATCATACTGTAGAGTGGTGAGTATAACTCGTAGGATTGGTAGAATGCATGATCAAACGTGTTCTCAAGCGGAGAATAGCGTAAACACTCGAATAATACTATTGGTACGAAACAAACATAGGGGTGTGAGCCAAAGTAAAAATGTTGACAATCTTTAGGAATAAGGAGTATCAAATTTTGAATAAGAATCACGCGTGCTCAACCCGCCTAGCAACTCATTAACTTTCAAGCAGCGTAATGTTCTATAGAAAAAATATTTGGGAGGGACCAGCCAGGCAGGTCGGAAAAATGGTTTGGTTGATGAGATATTGGTTGATGAGATAAGATTGCAGGAAGTAGTGTTAAAGTGTTTTGTAAGTGAGCCATCTGCAAACGCTTTGACAAATTGAGCACATGGACGTAACGTACAGTTATTTTGCCTGCGGTAGGTAAGCAGCGTCGTAGCTGCTGAAAGGTGACGCCCTTCCGGCTGGGTAACATGTTAAAAATGTATTCTGAACTAGCTAACAACGTAACCACTAAAGCAGTGTCCCCTAGCAAGTCAGGCTATCGCGACCGCTTCGCCTTTCGCCCATTCAAAAAGGCAAGTTCTAAAAAGTCCGCTGCCGTTCGAAGCTGTTCGGTCGCCCGTTCGAATGATCCGAGACCCGCTCCGTCCATTCTACCCCGCCGTCGCCACCGCCCGCTCCGCTGTCCCGCCCCCCCTTTGCTCCGCTCCTCCCAGCCCCGCCCCGCTCCGCCCCGCCCCGCTCCGCGTCCGCTCCAGGCCAGCCCCGTCCCGCTCCCCACCTCGCCCCGCCCAACTTCGCCCGCCCCGCCCAGCGCACCACCTGGGCGCTTCCGCTCTATATGGCTACGCATTAACCCGCGGCGCGCGCCACTTGCCGCACTTGGCCTCCACTCGCAGTCAGTCGTCTCATTCGCTCTCGCGTTCCTCCCGCTCCGCCTCCTCTTTCCACCTTCTCCCTCTGCCCTTCGCTCCTCTCTGTGCTTTTCCCTTTCACTCTGCCCATGCTCCTCCCGTTCTCACCTGCGTTTCTCCGGTTTCTATTCCTCCGGCGGCGCGCCCTTTATGTTTTTCTTTTTTCCTCTTTGTTTCCTCGGGCCGCCGTTGCGAGACAGGTTCCCAGACGTGGGAGCCAGCCACCCGCTCCGGCGATTCCGGGTTCCCTCGGCGCCATTAGCCACCTGCGTCGGCCGGTTGTTCTCCCCCCCCCGCCCCGCGTCCCCGTCTCTGCCTCCCTGCGGCCTCCCGTCGTCCTCCGGCGCCCATCCCTCACAGCCCTTTTCCTTTCGGGTGGCGGCTCCGCCCCGCCTCACCCACGCGACCCGCGCGGGCTCCGCCTTCGCGCTAGGAGTTGGGCGAGCGGCGCGGGGCGAGCGCGAGCGGGGCGGGGCGGGCGGAGCGGGGCGGAGCGGATGCGTGGCGGAGCGGGGCGAGCGGCGCCGAGCATGGGCCCGAGCGCGCCGAGCGTGGGCCCGAGCGGGCCGAGCGGGGCCGAGCGGGGCCGAGCGGGCCGAGCGGCCGAGCGGGGCGAGCTAGGGCCGAGCGGGGCCGAGCGGGGCCGAGCGGGGCGGAGCGGGGCGGAGCGGGTTGGAGCGGGGGGACGAGGGCGGAGCGGACGGAGCGGACGGAGCGGGGCGGAGCGCCCATTAGAAGGTTCGGCGACGAATGCGAGCCGCTGGTTATGGAACTTGCGGTACTTTCAACTTGGTGGCCAGATTTCCTGCAAAGTTACGATGAAAAAGTCAAAGAATTGTCCATAATTGGGTAAAGGCAGATCATTTTATATAATTTTAAAAAGGGAATATATTTCACACGCCTTCGAAGGATTAATAATTTTGACGTAGTGTTGGAAATGCAGGGTTTTTGATATACATTAGTATAGTCATAAATTCTAAGAATTCAATAATCACTGGGTCGCGGAATTGTCAGAATGATGTGCTTATGCATTGTCTTCAGTGGGTATAGTATATACATGTTATCTGTTTTCTTGTGTTGTATCAAAGTCTTATCTCGCATGTGAATATCATCAGAGTTGATTTTGTTTTCTACTTAAAAATTCATGTAGAAGAAAATGTCCTAAACAAACTGTAGATATAAAACATCTGTTTATTGTTTGTTGGGGATTATCAGTGATTTCAATTCTCCCAATTATTCCCTAATTCACTTCATACACAGGCAATAGCAGTTCTCCCCATAATACATCATTCACAGTTTTTAACAGTTTTTTTACGTGAAATCAATTCATGAATTCGCTTGTGCTATTGTCTCGTAAATGTTCTAGAACAGCACTGCCCAGATTCAAGAATTCAGCCTTGAGTGCCTGTGGTGTACCGTTGTAGTGGGCCGCGTGCCACTTGCCGTTTACTGGAGTAAAGCCGATCGAGCCTCAGCGCATCCCATCCCCTCCCCACTTTTTTAGCCGGGCTGACTCAATAAGGAGCTAGCTGGAACTGAGGTCTGCAGATAAACGATGGGCCAGGACATGTGAAGTCGGTCACCCACGTGGGCACCACTGTTCTAGACAATGGATAATTTGTGGTATGAAGTTAGAAAAGAATTTCACGGCGATGTAGGGAGAACAATTATAGCATTAGTTTGTTATCGATGATTCGATGATATCGATGATTCGATGAAATCGATGATTCGTATGTTTATTCGTTCGCAGAGCCTATTTGAACTGAAGCATTTTCTCCATTGTTCAATGAAATATTCTATATGATGCTTATGTTATATTTATATTCTCCCGGCTTATGGCAAAGGCGGGGATGAATTCTTCCCCCATATTTCAAATTAATAATGCAAACTGATTCCCCAGACAAGAACTGAAATTTCTGGAAATGTGAGAAATGCGTAAGTAGTTTGTGCCAGTCATGACTTGCCCACATTACGAAATAAGATGAGCAGAAGAGTGAATATGCGTTTTTGTGTTCTGATAAATGTGATATACCTTGATTTCATTCCCTATCTTTATAGATATTTTAATAATACGAGAATATCATACTGTAAATGAGGAAAACTGACTTATTTTTGTTTGATAAAAAACCTTTAACGAATAGAGCAGTCTGTGTCTCAGTTCACAATTTCTTAGTCTGACGAGCGTTGTTATTCTGTACGATGACTTATGCGTGGGCGTTTAACCAATGGACATCGATATATCATTCTTTATATCAATGGGTGAAAACGAAAACGTTAAGTGACATTTTATAAGTTCTGAGAAATCTACTTAAGCCTATTTCACTGTAAAGTCGCGGTGCTTTGTTTCAACATTAAAATCACGTCATTTGAATTTTTCATTAAGACCACGAAAATACATTGTCACTCAAATATAGTGTAAAATAAACACTTTTTTCTCAGAATTTATAAAATGTCGCTTATACGGTTCTGGTTTTCACCCATTCATATATATAATGCACTAAGGAAGGAGGACAATTTGTATCGTTTATAAAAAAAACAATTGGTACAAAACAACGCAAGTGTGCCACTGCGGTGCAGGGAATTACCCCTCAGAACTACATCAAACAGATTCGTGAGGGGGGAAAATAGGAGTTCGCTTATTATGATAGAAGGAAAACAGCCGGCGCACATGCAACCTGCAAAGCTCTTTGCTTCGCTACACACGTTCCCATCGTGCGTAATTCTGAACGATGCGTCCCAACAACGCAGTTTTGTGTTTGTAGGGAAACGAGTTGTTTCTTAGACCTGCTGTAATCTGCAGCATGAGCCGTACGTAGCCTTCCGATGATCTATTACATGTTTGCAGGATTTATTTATTTATTTATTTATTTATTTATTTATTTATTTATTTATTTATTTATTTATTTATTTAACGTCAAAACATTTTAAAACTGTGTATGTCATAGTATGGGAAGAAATGTGTTCTGCACACATTTTTTTTTAAATTATGTGATCCCTACGCTAACCCATATGCAAGTTGAATTTTGAATGCAGATGAAAACTAGCGTTTTTGGAAAGAATTGATAAAATATTCGAACCCATAGCAGTAAAAAATGTCGTACTCCATAGCACGAATTGTCAGAAATATTCGAAATTGCGTTTTCGAATGATGATATTTTGACTTTTAAAACAATAATAACAAATTGCGGAATGTTCGCACTGGTCCAACTATTCTTTGGAAATTGTGTGCGATGTCTGTGTATTTGAACAGCCCCTCAGGTAAGAAATGTTGAAACTAGTGACTTCCTTGTATAGATGACTTCCTCTTATAACAAATAACTGTGACCGGACTCCACAATTAACAGACTAGTCGTTTCGGGCCCTTGTAATGCGGAGACATAACAACGAGCTGTTAAAATGGGATGTATTGTAAGTAGTATAATTTTTTGATTGTGCCTCAGCGAAGGGCACGCCTTTCTTTTTAACAACTCATTTATATTTGAGTTAAACGCGATTGTTATTCGTAGTCGACATGAAATTCGTAATAACGACTGGTCCTTAGCTTTATGCTTCGAAATATTAACCCAATTCCTATGAGTTGCCCTGTACACATATCGTGTAGAGGTCAAGCATCGTATGCTTTTCCAGCGTTTTCTTGGATACGACTACCGCAACTAGTTTATTTATCACTGCTTCGTGCACTAAAAAGCACAGTCTTGTGCTTATCTGGTGTTTGTCACTCGGATATATCCAATAGTAAGGTTAATTCTACGCATATTTTACTTCTTTTGACATTATAATCGTTTTCTCCTTTTCTATTCACCGGTTACTACAAGAACCGTTTCTTTATGCAATAAATAACTTCCATTTTCTGACGGGAGTTTTACGGATATCGTAAGCGATCAATCTATGGTTTTAACTTACGCACGGTACCTTCTGATTCCATGTTCCCTTTTCCATTTCGTCTTCTTGTAAAAAATTTTGAGCTTTTACTGATTCGTGTTTTCTAATACACGGGTTCAGAATAAACCTTTCTCGAGTTCAGATTCTAACAGCTTTTCAACCCCCCCCCCCGAAAGTTATTGCTTACGTTATTTTGATAGATCAAGTGATATCTAGCGAAACCAAACGAATCCATTATTCCTGGTGAAGTACGAGTGGACTTCCGCGTATACATATTGGCCGGAAACTGTTAAAAACAGTCATTGGAAAAGGTTGATCAGCGTCACACTCTCAGACTAAGGCATTGCTATGTTCCTATTCGCTCTCGTAACATCTAATGTGTCGGTATACATTTCGCCCACAGTGCATTGTAATTTGCTCTTACCAATTCTGCTGAAGTTGCCGACGCCGTTTTCTGGCGATTATTGTCTTCGCTCCGGCAGTTTCGCTGTAGTTCCTCTCTCACCGATTGTCGCCCCCGGTCTCTGCGGGTGTATTCTTTGTCGGTCGTCAGCCGTATCGAAGTCGTCACTCGTATACAGCTGTCGGTTTTATTGTTGTAGCTGTCGTAGTAGCCGTAGGGCCATTTGTCGCTCGTTCGTTGTCGCCGTACGACAACGATCGCTTTGTAATTGTCGCTGTTCAGAGATCGTCATTCCTGTGTAAATCTCGCCTTTATTATCGTCACACGTTCATCCTTTTTATCTTTTGCATCTGAATTCGCTTTATTTTTACATTTGCCTAGAACGTATTGTCGCTAAAAACTTTACAGTTTAAGTTTCGTCGAGGATATAGTATTCGAGAGGATATACTTATTAGAACCCTTGTTCCTGGTGAAGTATGAACAAACCTTCACTTTCACACATTGGCAGAAATTGTTCAAAACATGCCTTGGAAAACAGTAATCAGTGTAACATACGCTCTAAGAAAAGGGAGGAATTAGTGTAAAAAAAGAATGGAAGAAGGGTAAGCTCATTACGGTGACCCATGGTGGAGGCACTGCTCCGGTACACACTGTTGCGCTTTGGAGAAACTAGTCAAATTATTTTGGTTAGACGCCACACTCAGCGGGTGTCAAACATGCGCCGCTAGGCCCCCCGAAAATAGGACCTGTGGATCTACGGAACTTGAGGTAACGCAGTCGGCCAAAAGGGAAAAATGAACAAATTATCGTTTTGGTAGGGCCAATAGGCAATTCTCGATTAGGGCGACTCATAGTGAATGAATTTGCGAAACATCCTTGCTCTTCGCCATTTGTGGGTTCGCATCGCAAGACATATTCGTCTGGAGAGCAGCTGTTGAATTCTTCTTTCCTGGTGTTGCAGAATAAACATATTGTCGGGAAACCGTTGAAAACAGTAATTAGAAAACGGAAATTAGTGTAACATACGCTCTAATAGAGGAATGGTTTCATGCGGTAAATATTAAGAGCAGATGCCAGCTCAGAAGGAGCAAGGTTAGTTCGACGGCAGGTAAAATAGGAAAGGGGAAATTAGTTCAATCAAATGGTACCTTAAAGTGCAGGGTAAACACCGTCATCTTTCCCCGCGAGCTGTTTGTGACGGGTCGCATTAGCGGCCGTTAATGACCGCGGCGTCGGCGAAGACAAACACGCACGTGGCGCCGTGGGTGGGGAGCGTGGCTGCGGATGGGACTGCGGATGCGGTCCTTCCTCGTTTGCCCCGGGCTGCGGCGCGGCGGCGGCGGCATCGCGTTTCGCTTCCGCTTCCTCGTCTACCGCCGCCGCCCCCGCCTTTCGTCTGGACGCCGCCCACGCGGACGTCTGGCGTCTCCGCGCGCACTGCAGTGGCGGACCTAAAGGTTCCCCACCCACAAATGCAAAGGATCTCCCGCCCATGAATCCAAAGAATCCCCACTCACCATGCTCTAATTCAAAGGATCCCCACCAACGGATCCAACATTGTATTTTGTCATTGTACTCGATTTATTCGAAATAATTACCTCATATTGATCGCATCACATTCCATGCGAAGATTTCCGTTTCGAAAACACATTTTTGAACAAGAAACTATAACTTATTTTACTGTCTTACTTCAAACATGGTTTTGTGTGTGTATGGAGGGGTACGAATTAAAATTTCGCTTCCTGAAATGTTTTCCGGTTTCACCCCTAACTTTCTGTCTGACGCCTGCATGCACACGTCTTACAAAGGAAAGGTCGGGGTCAGTACAAAGGCTTCGGGAAAACTATGCTATGTTTTCGCATTGTGGTTGTCAGGAGGGTAATTTTAAAATATATTATTGAAAGGTTACGATCAATAATATGTATTGTTGCTTTTTCAACAAAGGAAAGATATGTATCAGGAGAGAGAAAAAACAAAACTAAGAAATATTAAATGTTCATTACAGTGTGTTTAATACTCAAATAACAGTTGTAAATCTCGCACACATACTCGTGAGCTTATGTTTACATTTACAATTTTTGAAGTAGTGGAAGGTGCTGTAAACGAAAGTGTGTAGTTTCGATTTCATGCCAGTTGTCATTGTGTGGTATAGCTTTAGGACTCGTGAAGACATTTGTTGTAGCAATAAATGGCTAGAGAATTGGTGAGAGATCGAACGATTGAAGATTTAACTACTATGAGTTCCACGCTCCAGTCAGCATTTGCCTTCCAAATAACTCAGGATTAAATAATAATGGTCAACAACATGAAATAGTATTTTATAGTAGTCTGTAAATGGTAAATACTTAGTTCAGATCGTACCAACTGAGTAAGCTCCGTTCAGAGACGCCATCACAGAGATTGAGCGCCCCTTCGTTTTCCAAGGTTACAATAGTGAGACTGTGATGTTTGTGTACAATTGACAATCGTACTACTTATATTCCAGTGGCAGAATTTCTTGCGGTCCAGATAACTGACACGAAATAATTTCGTACAGAGAGTCTTACAGTTCGTTTAACTCTAGTAATCGGAGATGTTGCTTCACATCTGTAAGAACACGTAGTATTAATCTGAGCTAGTATTACAATAAAAACAAGCTCTGAGTTCTCGGCATCCAAGGGGCGCCGTTCTCTAAATCCGGGCTTGGCATGAAACATGCACTGCCGCCGCAGGAAAGAAAGGGCGGGAAAGAATTATTCTTACAGGCTTGTGCGTTTCATGCGTGATTAGGTACAGCTATATTTTAAAGATTTGAGTTATGTGAAGTAAAACATTAAGCAGATTTTGCAGAGATTTAGCTTAGTTTGCAGAATTGATAAGGGAAGGTCTTTAAAATATAATTTTCTGTTATTTCTGATCGTCAGTTTATTTTCTTGCTGTTGAACGAGCCATCGGAGGTCGCTTGTAAGATAAGAATGACGCTTGTAGGAATGGCATACAATTGAATTTCAATGAAGAATGTTGAGTAGATGGTGGATTAAAAAAAAAGGAGTATGATGAACTAGGCAACCACCCACAGCGAATCTTTTTGTGTACAAACAACTTCGCAAGAAATGACCGGGATATGAATCTCAGTATTCGTATTAGGAAGGCAGTTTCTTCACTGGCAGCTGTACTATTGAGACCCTCAAAACTCGACATAGATCCACCGTGCAACGATGAGGTGTCCTACTGCGGCTGCCTTGATTTCCTGCTTCCCACGCGTTTACCACAGCATCCGCCTCGGCGTCGTCTGCCCGACGTTAGCGTCATAGTACATCCACGCCGCTGCACCCCTCTGGGGCGCTGATTCTCGGGTCCTCATCCTCATGCCCGTCCTCAGCCCTACGCCACGCCACGCCACGCCGCGCCACGCCACGCCGCAGCACGCCGCGCCGGGCCGGCGCCAACGCCGATCGTAAAAGCGACTCGCAAGGGCCGAATAAATTCAATGGAAAGCGTTACGGAACAAGCGGCGCAACGAGCTCGGCGAGAAGTAAACCGACAAAAAAAGAGAGAGACGCGGCGGGAAGGCCGCAAAAACCGCAGAAAAGCGCGAGAGAGCTCGGCCGGGGGTAAAGAAGCCACCGGAGGCCTAACCGCGGCGTCTAGCCTCTTCTCGGGGCGATCGGTACCGGACCAAAAACCGACGCGGTGGGCCAACAGGCCCGTTGCTGCCGCCCCCGTTCCACCTCTCGTCGCCCCCGTCCGCTCGCCCGTCCCTCGGCCGCGGGCCCCCCAGCCGAAAATCCGATTCGGCCCCTGGGACGAGAGCCGCGGCCCTTCGGAAAACGCCGCGTGCCCTTTTGGGCGCGCGCCCTGGCGGCCAAACGCGCGGCGGCGGCCGGTCCCCGCGAGCGCGGCCCGCGCGCGAGAGGGCGCCTTTTCGGGAGGCTGGGGCGAGCGGGGACAGGCGAGGCGGGGACGGGTGGGAAGAGGCGGGGGAAGGCAGGCAGCGCGGCCGCGTCCGGATCGATGGAACCCATGTGACGGCGACGGCGAGGGTGGCGGCGGAGCGGCGGCGCCGGTGCGCGGCCTCGCCAAGCGGCCACCGCGAATCTGCCGGCTGCGTGCTACGGCCCGCGCGTATATCGCGGGCGTGCGGCGCGTACGCGGGGGCCCGGCGGGCCCCACGGCGCGCCGCTGGCCGAGGCACCGCGGCGCGTAGGTCGGGCGGGCGGGCGCGCGCCGCTCGTAACACGCGCGCGCGGCGTACGGGGATCGGCGTGCGACTCGACCGTCGGCCCCCGTCGCGCCCCGCTCCTGCGGGCCGGCGGGCGCATGCCCCACCGCGCGTCCACCTCGCGTTATGGCCGTGCCCGCCCTCCGCTCCCGCCCAGCGCCCTCGCCGGGGTCGATGGCGGGCGTTGCATTGTGTCAAGGGGAGGTCTCTTCGCGCACAGGACCCCGGACCACGCCGTGCGAGCGGTGCGGCGCAACGTCGCGCTACGAGGTACCTTCCAGCGCGTCGCTCCCGCCACGCGCGGTCACCGCAGCGGCCCGTCTGGCCTCTCCGTCGCCAACGGCGCTCGTCGCGTCCGCCTCCTGGCCCCGCTGATTGCTGCTTTACGTCAGCGTGGCGATGACCGCGGACGCGGCGGGCTTGGCGCGCGCGCAAGCGCAGGGAAGCATTCACGCGGCCCCAATCCCATCCCCCGCTTGGGTCGCGCGGTGTCATGCGGCACCTTTATACCATCACCATCAACTCACGCCCTCCTACCCAGCGCCGGCCGCCGTTAACTGCCTGCCACGCGCGAACA
>BOPP01000098.1:2926663-2953147 GCA_017312745.1 Gryllus bimaculatus
CGGCGCGCGGGCCAGAAGAGCTGGGGAGGGGCGGGCTGGCTTGTTTTTTTGGCTGTTGGCTGCCTACGAAATTTATGTGAAGATTCTGGGAACCGTTGGATGCGGAATCGCCGGTAGTGTGATTAAATTCCTTTGTCGGGCGTTTCGTGGAAAGCGCAAAGCATTCGAGTTCAGTTTTCATGGTTTTAAGGTTAGCAAGTGGATAGGGATATTTAAATCTGTCTAAAATTATGTAGAGTACAGGAATCTTTGGTGAGGGTAGTTGAGCTTCAAAACTTGTGGCGACGCACATCGAGTCTACGGGCTTAGCGATGCAGAAGTATATGATGGTAATATGAGGAGTAGGGGAGCGACCACGATCAAACACACGGAGACGCGAGGCGCGGCTGTCGCGAGATATCTGTATACCGTCTGAGCGTTCATTCAAGATCGGGGAAGCGACAGAGCGCGGCAGCCCCGTATCACCAATTGTCTGCAGGTTTAGTCCTTCAGAGACTTGTGCCAGTCAGTGGAAATCTCTTTTTCCTCTGGGCCGCCGTACGCTACACGCTATCTTTAAATCGTGATGAAACTCGTATGGGTGGCGTAACAGGCAAATTTTTCACACGGGTAATTGCTACGAGGTCTCTCCTATCCCCAGTGTATTGTTGGAAAGTGCCCCACTCGGTTACGAAAAACTAACGGCTGTGAGAATTATAACTTTTGATGTTCGAGCACAACATGGAATTTTTTGTACTTATTCAGATAACATATACAGAGCGATCTATGATAACAGTGCCTAATAATAGAGATGAACGTCACACCAGAAAATTTGTAAAACTGCCCTTGGCGAAAACTTATCTTAAAAATGAGGAAAATTGAGGATAAATCCACAATCAAAAGTAAATTTAAGGGAGATATGGTAAACTGAAGGCCCCGCGGCCCCCGCTCGCGCCCCCGGACCCGCGCTCCGCACCCCGCGCCGCGCGCACTGGCGCAGTCTCGGCGCCGCGGCGTCACTGCAGCATCCGCGCTCGCTTCGGCTCCCGCGGCGCGCAGTGGGCGGATACGCGCGCCTCCGCGGGCCTACCCCGCTTTTGGAGCGTTGCCAAACAAAGCGAAATTTTCGTGGGAGAGTGCGAGATGGGTTCACGTATTGTTTTGTGTTCACTGTGCATCAATCCTATGCGGAACGCTAACGCTTGACTTTTCTAAACAATAGTTACACAAAGAATGATTTAAATGAATAACGATTTGCCAAACAAACAATTTTCGTTGGAATGTGCGAGATGGAATGACGTATTAGTTTCTATTCACTCTGTATGAATCCCGTGCAAAACGCTAACGGTGCAGGAAGCTTACGCTCCAAAAGCCGTCTAGACAATTTTCTCTAAAATTGATGGCTCCACATTTTGCATTAAAGTTTTTTTCAACTAAAGCAAAGGATACTGAAAAATGTAATAGTTTTTTGCGTCTTCCTTCATTCATAATATTAATGATTGAAACTTTTTGAATGTAATATACTTTTTAAGGGCATATCTTTAAACAATTTACGTTTTCGCAGTTTTTCGCTTAATTTCCGTGAAATGTGCAATTAAAAAACTGTTTTCTCAACAACTGCTCAAACTTTTTTTAAAAATATTTTTTCGTGTAGAGCAAAGTAAGCTTATAAAAATGGTGCGTGTCTAATATTTGTTGCTCGGCGTTTTCGAAAAAGCCTAAAGTTAGCTGGAGACGTACAGCCTGGAGCCATTGATGTCGCATGACATCAGCTTTCTCGTAACAGTGACGCACTAGATATAAGAATTCAGTCTGTACGTAATATGAGAATGGGCAGAATGCCACAGTCAATTTTTTTTCAGTAAGAATCGGAACTGTTCCATTGCTTTTGGATTTTCTTGAGTTCCTCATTATGTAATGAAACCCTAGACACTTCTTACATGGGCGGAGGTTGCATAGTTTTCTTTCAATTTTTGCGCGCATTGGAAGACGGATGTTTTCTGATTTCCCGCGAGTTCTTGATTCTCGAACGAAACCATAAACACTTCTCAAAAGGACAGAGGTTGCTTAGTTTTCTTTCAGATTCTGCGAGTATTTGAAATTCGTAATATATTTGTAACGTTAATGGGGGAAGCCTCTCCCATGAAGCCTTGCTATCACACTACGTCTGCTGTGCGTAAGCAGTGACGCACTGAGTATTGGGCGGCACATAAAACTTACCATTCATCAAAATATTAGCATTTCACAATGAAAATCAATACATTCTTATTTTTAAACTTGTTTTCGAGTCTCAGGGTATCGAATGACACAGACCTCACACATGGGGAGTTATATTGTTCAATTTTTGTGTGCATTGAAAATTAGTGATAGAAAGTTTTTTTGGATTTTTATCGAGTTTGTGGGTTTGTACGAAACAATACTTTTTCTAAAGCCGGTGGCTTCATTGTTTTCTTTCAGTTTTTGCCCATATTTGAAACTAGTAATGTATTTGACTAATGATTCAAAGATTAAAGGGGAAACACCGTGATTTGCCATTTTTTAACTCTACAGTCACAAGATTAAAACATCATTGACTTGCGAGAACTAGATGATAAAAGTGGTCTGCCGCAGGAGTCTGCACAAATGAATACCAAATGAATGAATGAATACCAACTATTATTTTGTTTAGGAAAATGCTACATTCTCAATGCCGAAGGAAAACATTCGACTGTGACATTACATGAGGTGGAAATATTTTTTATTGTTTTTTTAACACCTATTCTTATTGTAAGTCTCTCTCGATTGGTATAATTCACAATCCTCCCCGAACCTTCGTAACTGCTACTGTATTATTGTATTCCTTTCCTAGTTGTTCCCCGCCCTTCTTATCCTTCACCTTTCTTTCTATATTTTTTCCATTACATAATTTTATTATTGAGCTCTTTCCATTACGTTGTGAAGTACTGACCTTAATTGTGCAATGCTGGGGTGACTTTCTAAGTAAAAAGGAAATGTTTCCTGCGTGAATTCTATAATCTCTTTTTCCACCTCTGTAATACATGGGGAAAAAATTGCTGACCAGCAGGCTCTTATTTTCTTTCACGTACACGAATCTATACCACACGATAAATCGGCATCGATAAATTTTCGATTTGAAATACCAAAATCATTTTGAACGATGACAGTCATTACTAAATTATGGCGTACTCTCGTGAATATGTATGGTACAATACGGACACTTTTTGTCTTTCTTAAAATTCGTATTTAAATCAACCTTAGAACTGTGTGTTAAATTCGATTTTTCCTTGGACACATTCTGATTATTCAGTGTCGAATTTATAATTCTAAAGAAAATATCAAATCATTCATTGTACTATGTTTGTAGGAATTCTGGCACATCTGCACTCAGTACAGAGGTGCACTGGATATTCCGCAGTTTAACTTTGGAATAAGAAGTTCAAGTGCTTTGGGAATATAAAATGCAGGTGTTTTATTGTTTGTTTTTCTTTCTCATACTAAAACAACAATTATTGAATAATTCCAATATTGGCGAATGCAAATGGTACAAGACGTTGATTTTTTTAATCTGGAATATGACAGTTGTATTTAATTAGCTTGTGTGTTCTTGTGCATCGGTCTGCCTCGAAAGACCGTTAGTGTTTCTCTGAATAAAAAACTTGCCTTTGCATGTCATTTAGGTTTACAATTTCCATTTATTTATAGCGAATTATTTCAATAGCACCCACTAGTTTCAACGAGGACTCCTATTTTGGGGAATTTGCTGCTTAGAGTGACCATACAAAGTTTTTTGTTGTTAGATGAGAAAACAATCCTTCAAGAGAGAGAATACTTCCTAAACTGTGTTCTTCTATGATATATGTTTTTACTAGTTTAAGGTCGCTTTTAATGTCATATAGCGACCAATGAAAGTAACTTTGAAGTAACGATATACGGACACGCAGAATCGTCTATGCTTCAGGCGGGATTCGAACCCGCAACTTTTCAGGCACGAGACACCTACGGCTCTTCAGCATTAGCAAACCTCGGCTATCCAGGCCGGCAAATTAAATCTTACTTGATCCAATGTTCAAAATATTACTGTGGTCTAACATATTTCTTACATGCTGTAGACACACATTTTTATGAAGTTATTTTCTCATGTTTTGGTATTTTTAAAATTTAAATGCGATTTTGATGATATTCAAATGTAATTTGCCAATTAATGGTTGAATATAATTTTAATCAGGTAAGGGCTGTATATGACCTTAGTATTCGATTTTAAAATGTAGCAGAACTTACATACGAATGTTAAATATGTTATGTTCAGAAGTGTGTTGACTTGCAGAAATTGATATATAATAAATATTGCGAAAAAATCGATGACATTGCGTCACCATTACAAGTCATTTAAATAATTAAATTTTCTACTAATAAGTCTTCGAAGTAAAAATGTCTTGCTAGTCGGCGGGTAGGCAAAATGTCTTGCTATTCGGACTGTGTTGATTTCTTTATCTATAATTTCATCTATCTCTCTATGATAATCAGTTATTTACGATTTCATTGTCTATGACATTTCATTATCTAAGATTGTATCACACTGCTATTGTTTTTAAATATTTTTTTGATTAATTTCATATAAATGTTGATATTGTTGATAAGGTAGACGAAAAATCGTTGTGGACGGCTGGTAAAACATCTTTTATTCGATTTAATACCAGTGTAATAAATATATTTTCCTGTCTTATGAAAGGAATGAGCGTGTTAGGAAATCTGTTGAGTAACAGATCACGCGAGGTTTGTAGATCAGTGTTCCAATTCGCTTTTGAGAGTAAAAATCTGTTTGCAGCGTTAGTTCTAATTACGGTATTTTTACTGGATTGATAGTGTACGATGAGCACAGAAAGAGTCGTGGCCACTCTGGAGATTGGTATGCTCCTCGTTAGATTAAATGGGTTAGCGCATTATATTGAAAAACGAAAATACGAAAAATGGAACTTATGTTTTCCGTTTTGTGTCCAATATCTCATCATAAATACTCTTATCTTGTCGCTCTCTTCAATATCTATTGAAGATTGTCACACGTGGTATCGTTTTATTTCGTAACAGTGGTGGTGTAAAGTGCCGTAGTGTTAGTAAAATGCTGAGTACTGTGCATTAAGATAATGTGTTGCGGGAGCCGTTTAACCTACTATGCTTAGGTGTGCGGTAGCTTGGTAATATCGGCGTGTGCCAATAAAACCAGAAGGCCTATCATTTTTTAATTTCTCGCTACCGCTTAGCCAGTAGAGAGAAATTTATGTAATGCTGCGCGAAAAAACCGACAAATTCTCGGCAAAAAAACGTATATTACCGGGCCCTAGTAACAAAAAAGTACACATCCTGTTGCTAAATTTAGAAAAAAAATCTATAACACGTGGTGTAGCCACAATCCATGTTTTGTGAATTCTTGATACCAAACAAAACTACAAAAAAACAAAAACGATTTACAGCAAAACGTCTTTACATCTGTGCACAACGGTAGCGGGTAAACCGTTCAGCCGATTTCCTTCAAAATTGATATACTCCAATCACTCTGACTTATGTCACGGCTCCTTGCGTTTAAAATATATTTTAATTTTGGGTGATACTTTACATGTAGCCTCTGGGACATGTCATTTTTTTTAAATGACTCCATCGTTTTTATATTAAAATTTGTTGGATAGTGTCAGGGACGTTTAAGACTGTGGTGCAGGTCTCACGTTCCTTTAAAATTCTGATTATTTTAAAATTGAAAAAAGTTCAATTTTTTTCGTCGTCTTCCTACAACCACAATTATGAAGATGACATTTCTTTCTCTTAATGGAATCTGTTCCTTAAAGGTACATAGATTTTGAAATAAGGGAATATTCAATTTTTTTGAAAATTTAGTAATTTTACGTGAAATATAGGTAGTTTTTATTTAAAGGTAAGTTTAAACAATTTTTTCTCAAACAATTTTGATTAAATTTTGACTTCGGATAGCTACGACGACTGAGAATGGTCCGTGTCTCGTGTTTGTTGATAATTCTGATCTTTTAAAATTGCAAATATTCAACTTTTATTCGGCAACTTCCTATAAATCCAATTATTAAGCTAAACATTTTTCTTAATGTAATGTATTCATCAAAAATAGATCTTCAAACATTGTCATGTTTAGTTTTTCGAAAATATGACTATTTTTTGCGAAATTTTATGTCAAACAGGTAATTTTTGTTTTCTTTAAAGCATTTTGTCTCGAAAACGGCACAAAATGTTTCGATTATATTTGGACCTTCGATAGCGTAAAGAATGCTTAAGGGAGGGGTGCAGGTCGATCAGGTTTGTTGAAATGCCTTATTTTAAGCCTTATTTAAAATTTTAAAAAACAAAAAAGAACTTGGCATCTTCCTGCAACGCCAATTGTGAAGATAGTTTTTCTTTATGAAATGTATTGATTAAAAACATATCTTCAAATAAGGTCATGTTGCATTTTTCGAAAATGTATTTTTTTCGTAATTTGGTATCAAACATAACTGCCCATTTCGAACTTCCTGCGCTTTGTGAACTTAATTAGAAATAATAAATTTGATTAATAAATTTAACTTAGACCTAGCAAATTTCTTCTTTATTTCAAGAACCTTTGATCGCTGTTTATGGTATGTTTCATTTCTAAAAGTTAAAAATGATTATTCTTCCTGGCTATCGAATTGAACGCAGGTATGCACCACAGACTCTTCGTTTGAATTGGTTGAGTTGGTATTACATTAGCATTATTTGTAATACTGTACATGAAAGAAAAATTGAAAAATTGAATATCATAAATTTGTTCGAATATTTTAACTTAAATTTCATATTACTACCTACGCTCCCTTGGGGAACAATGCAGCGATTGACATTTCAGATGTTTATTGTTGAACGGCAACAAAATAAGATAATGAAATGTGAAATTGTTTTGAATTTTCCTTTGTTGAACATTGACATGCGACCATTACGAGGCTTTGTTTTATTTATTTATATTTTTTATTTAACGACAAAAACAGAAAAACTGAGTGACGTATTGTTGGGAGAAATGGAATTTTCGAGCATTTTCTTAAATTTTGGTATCCCTACCCTATCCATACAGTGTTGCATTGTTCGGAAACGAAGCGTTTGTTTTTCGATTAGTAATGAGTACTTGTGGAAATTTTCTTGGGTGTGAAAACGTATAGAGCATTTATCATTACATGTTCAGACAAGGAGTAACGCGTAATACTTTCTTCATTTAAAATTACATGAACCATTGAAGAATGAACTTAGAATATCTTGGGAGACGCGTCGAAAAATAATTTTATGGTTTACTTGTTCATTGCTGTAACAGTACCCTTCGGGCCTCTCTGATTCTTGATGCTTGCGTGGGTCTTTTGAATACTTTATGCGCACTCTAATACTAACACAACAAATACAACATATTTATGAATTCGATATATTAAAATTAGTGTACAATAAAATACAATAAATAAAAGACATAATACTCTAATAAATAAAATAACTCATAAACCTTATTTTGCTTGAATTGTATGCAGTATAATATTATTACATACCCGTCATTAAGGAGCGAGAAAGTATGTGCTGTTATACTATCACTAGTTTAATTAATACTTGCGAAGTGACGAGAATGAGTGGTTTTGTTAGTCGCCTACAACTAACTCAAAATGCAATATCTCAGTTGTATAAATTGCAAGTAAATCCTATCAAAATGGAAAAATTATAAAAAAATTAATTTTGTGTATAAAAAGGAAGGTTTAATAATTGAAATAGCGCAGTTAAATTATTATTATTCCAATTAGCCATCGTTAGTGTGCCGTATAGATCCGACCGCCTTAATAAACAGATTTTCTGATTTCATTGACTTATCAAAAGCATTCGCCCTGGTGGTACTGTGTGGTTGCGGGAAGAGTAGAAATATGCATTCAGAGTGGAAGATGAAGAACGCAGTGTTTGGACAGTGTTGAAAAGGAAGAAAGATTAACCTGCACGTCGAAGATCTAGGGAAGGAAAGAATTCCTAGAAGGCCGTCATGCTTCTCATCAAAAGTAAGATTGAGCAAACAAAGTCTCAGAGATGTAAACCTAGTGGTTTTTGTACCTCCGGTTGATCAAATTTCTTAGTTTCGACCACTCGTATGTCGTAACGTGCCCACTGCGAACGTCACGGCGGTCCGCTCACAGCTTTGCACTCGCCGCCGTGCGCCTGTCGCGAGCCCGCTTCGGCAACCCGCCGTCGCACCGCAGTCGCGCAGGCTGCGTCGCTTGCTCCCACCTCGACTCGTCCCGCCCCCGACCCATCACCGCGCTATGTCCGTCCCTCCCCGTCCTGTTCTCCCGAGCCTTTCATCCCGCCCTGCTCCGTCCCGATCCGTCTCAACCCATCTCCGACCCGACCCATCCCGTCCCGGGCAACCTGGCCGTACCTCTTCGTTCTGTCCGAGCATCCCCGCCCTGCCTCCACCGAATCTCCCCGCCCCTCCCCCATCCCTTCCCGACCGGCATCGCCCCTCCTCCTGCGTGCCGCGCCGCGCTGCCGCCTCTCCTCTTCGCGGTCTCCGCGGACCCGCGCCCGCCCAGCTGATAGATTGCCCGCCACGCCGTCCTGAATTATTCGGCTTAAATTTTCCAACAACCTTTCCCGCCTAAAAGGACTCCTCATAAAACGCAACTGGACGTCGGCCCCCCATCGATTACGTGTAGATTATTCATCCTACCTGTCGCGGGGTACTGGTACAGGGAATAAGGCTGCTTACTGAGTAATGCAGGATGATGTTCCGACGGGTCGTTTTTTTTTTTTCAACACAAAGAAACGACCGTGATGGTTTCCTTCTATTTATCGCCCTAATATTGCTTTAGAGCATGAAGAACCTTCTGTGTTGAGAGCGCCACGTGACGCGACTGCGGTTTATTGAGAACGCGGTCTGTGTCGTGCGCTTAACGGCATCTCTGTCGCCTACATCAGCCCGAGATTGCTTTAACCTTGTTTCTCGAAGGTAAACACTGGAAATAGTTTCCTGTGTTTGTTTGAGTAATGCTGTGTATTCAAATGGGGCCTCTCTCTTGCGCAGTTGACCTTGGCAATCGTTTAATTTGCCTAGAATCGTATGCGGACACACAAACACGATTGCAATTAATGGGTTGGGCAATGCAGGCATATAACTTATTGACTAGCCTAGCTCATCAGTTTTGGGAGTTTTGATTTTGTCCGGCTCTATATTCTATTTACAATTTAATTAAATACTCTTATAAAATACTGTGAATCGTATATCCAAGACGTATATCTGTATTTTAAAATGATATTGTAAAAGTTAAGTGTTATTCAAAAGTGAATGGATGATTTATTGGAAATGAAATTGGCTAACTACAGCGAAGGATAAAAAAGTTGTGATCATGAAAATAGTCAAGAGAGATTGGGAAAGATAAAACGTGATTTAGAAGATAAAATAATTTAAATGAGCATTTATGAATAGAAAAAAGAAAACTAATCTAAACATAAGACAATATTTTATGATTTGTTTGGATAATATATCTGCGTATTATTACACAATATTTCTCCTTGAAGATGCAGATATTAATCATTTTTTACATTATGTACGCAACCGTGAAATCTTACTTCATTACTCTGAAACGCATAAAATAAATGAAGTACATATTATATAATTTTAACATGCAACGTGCATTGATCTGAGCAAGCGGAAATTTCTCAGTGCAGCGTAAGGTGCCGCGCATTTGTCTCTTTCATGATCACCGGTGCGCTAAAGTTATTACACCGTGAGTAGACGGTTGCTTGCATACTTTACATGGGTCACGAAGCTCCTGTTTGAAGCCCTTTCTATTTTTTCCTGCACTTCCGAGAAAGAATCCAATAATCTCCGAAGCATCAGCGTATCCTACCAAGAGGAATAGACGCTTTAAACTTGATTATGTGTAAATAGGCAAAGTGGCGGTGCAAAATATCGATGTACCCGTGTTCTGGTACATTAGGAGTAGTTTTATTTGTTTGATCAGGCATTGTATATCGTCTCGTGTATACTACGATTTAACAGGATAAGTAGTATGTGATAAATCTCGTGGCGTTGCACGAGGCAGTGTTGTTTCGTCAAGGTTTCGAGGCTGAATGCTTCAGAACTTAGTAACTGACGAGAAAGAAGGATTTGAAATCGATATAGGACTACCTCATACCGGAAAGTTGAATATGAACGTTAATATATAACGAAATGACGGTTGCAGTTAGAAATTGAAAAATTCGAATTCAATAAGGATGTATCTAATTAGTTTATTAGCTTATTGGATTTTTCACGATAACTACTGATTTTCTTTCTTTCTTTCTTTCCTTCTCTCTCTCTCTCTCTCTCTCTCTCTCTCTCTCTCTCTCTCTCAGTCCATTTAATGCTAGATTTTTGGTAGCTATTCCGTTGGCCTGGCCTTGCAGGACCTGGCGGTTCCATAATTTACGGAAGAACCCATACAACTATTTAGTTCACCCAGTCCGTTTCTGTTGTGGCGTGTTCCTTTCATACATCTCGTCGATGCATTCCGTTAATTTGAAAACCGTTTTGAAAATAAAATAAAATAATTTGTGCTTTCCGTCCAGTTATTGTTTTTATTTACTTCGATATTCACATGAAAACGCGAAATATTATGTTTGTATGGCGGTACATGTAGTTAATTCGAATTTTCATGAATACAATCATCCACGATTGGATCGAAAGCAACAAGGTGACGAGGTTTAGTACCTGTTAATTTATCTTATCTCTATGTATATATGTATATTGTAGTTATATACTTTGCTGCGGATTTGAAAGCTAATTCCTACATTTCTCTCTCACATACTTTAGGCGGAAGGAACCTCAGTTCACCCGTTAGCACTAATCCATCAGCATTCTTTCATCGTGCGAGTTTTAGACTACTGATTTGTATTACTATACATTTGCTCGTGTATGTTACTTATTCCTGGTGCAGATATTGTATTTATTTATTTATTTACTTCGACGTTATCAATAAAGATGTCCCTCATTTCTTTCCTACTTGCGTTTTGAAAAATGTTTTTTGATTGACAATCTTCATCTTTGTATATTTATTTGCACCAAAAACCCGAAAACTATTTGTATATTGATTTGGTAGAATGCCAATTTTTCGTAAAGATCCAAGTTCATTCTGTGGAGTAAAGTGAACTGCGCAGCGGGAGCTTTCGGAAGAACATTTGTGTGCACGTTACCTCCTTCGAGTGCATACATATAATATCGGTAATAGGATAAACTACAGTAACTACACAGATGCGAAATGTCTAGTTTGATCCGTTATCAACTCAAAATCTAGGGGAAGTGATAAATATAAAAGTTTTACTTTCGTTCTTAACAGAAACAAACAGTATATATTCATGTAGTGAAACTAATACATCCAAACAGTGAGCTTGCAAAACAGAGAATCGCTTCACTGCCGTTTAAATATTTTGCTCTTTTTTTTCAGCGTGTAAATACCCAGTGATCAATTGTACTACATCTCAGTTGTTGAATCAGCGTTGTCTCTGGGTGTAATGTGTTTCAACATATGTAGCTAATTTGGCAAGAAAATCCTGTTTTCTAACTCTGAAGGAGCTGAGCATTAATGAGCACAGTTGTACTGTTCTCTAACAGACATTTTGAAAGATTAAAATTCAGAGTTCCAAGCAATGGCAAGGTAGTAAATTTTCGGTGTAGGTTTAAAGTACGTGTTACTTGAAGAACTGAGGTCAATAGACCAGAATTCGGCATGCAACAAGATTTTGAATATTCCTTATAATTTTCATTAGACACACAATAGTACTGGAAATAGTGACAGAGCATCTTGAAAGTGAGTCTATAAAGTAGGAAATTTAGAGTAAAACAAATTTTCCACGTTTGTTTTACTTTCTTTCAGAGAAATTACGCGTTTTTATCGACGCCTTTTATTTGCGTGCAAATAATTATAATAAATATATTAATAAATGACCCAGAGTTAGTGTCGTTTGTGTTCGTGGTTTGAAGACTTCGTTCGCTTGGATCAAGCTTGGTTGGTGGGTTGGTTGATTCAAGGTGAGATATGGCACCTCGACCTACTTGTCGGCTTGCGAGGTTTTCCCCAACCGTGTCTCCCACCGGCGGGACACCACTGCACCACAGGAACAAGGTCCAAGCTCCTGTCTGGACTCCGAAAGTGTGATAGTGTAGTGCATGTAAGTGTGTGTAAGTAAGGGGTTAGAATAGGACAAGGAAGAAGCAGGAAAGATCTTGCGCGGTCCGTGGCCCGTGTGTTAGGGTACTGCTGCAGAATACGCCTAATCTTGTTCGGAGAAATTCCTGGAAATTACTGATCGGAGCAGCTGGTAGTTATAATTCTCCTCCAGACAGCAGCTGAATTTGACCTAGCTATGTGGCTAGTGATGAAGCTTCTACCATCGTAGGGACTCAAACCTTAGACCTTCCCTAGGATCTTCCGATGAGAGGTACTGCAGTGGCATCAATTGAGCCTAGGCCGGTCGTTCGTGATGGGAATTATGCGGTAACGATAGAACGTTCGTAAAGTGCGTTCGCACGAACGCATCTGCGTGCATTTGTGTGTCGGCATTCTTTTATTTACATTTTCGACATGATATTTTATTCAGTTACGTCATAAACAGTAAAAAATGTATTGTTACATAGCGTTCGGGGCGGAGCTGCATTTAGAATCGTTCATATTTGTGGTTTGTGTAGTTCGTTAGTTCGCGGTTTTCACTAGGCACCAAGGCACCAAGGTGAAGAGCTTTGAAACGAACTTTTGGGCTTGCCCGTGAACGCCTCGCCTCCCGCCCCCTCCCTCCCCCTCCCCCTCCCCGGCCAAGCGGCAGGCGTGGAGCGCGAGTGATCAACGTTACGCAGGGGCGTTCCGTGCGCGGGAACAGAAATAAATTGGCCGGTCGCGTGCTTCGGGGCCGTTGCTGCTGGAACAATATCGACATTGGCGTGGAAGATTCGGAGAGACCACGAGAAGGCCTCGGGCACCCCGACGCCCGACCTCGATGTTGCGAAACGAAGAGCTCTCCAACACGCCGGTCCGGCACCACGCCCTTTTCGCACCTGAGTGCCCGCCCCGCCTGCAGGAGGAGGGTGTTAACTGCCAACTGCTTGATCGTTCCAGTTTAAATAAAGGGTTCGCCTAGTAATCAATAAACGATTTCGTCTTAAGTTTTAGCTATGGCAATGTTACCTGTTCTGTAAAGAAAATGGGTTATCGATGGTATTTTTGCATTTAATGCCAAAAACAGTACGTACTATGGGGACACGTGTATTCCGTGCACTACAATTCTAGTAGTAGAATTAGTATGTAGAATTGCCGTATAGGCGTAAATATCCTAATAAAGGCAACCGGTTAAAGGCATTTTTGTCAAGAGTATTTAGTGCTAAAAATTGGTATCCCGACGTTGCGGAAAATTTATTTCCGTCATTATGGGTTATACCAGAAACAATAAATAAGGCAACTAAAAACTAAAAAAAAGTGAGAGCTACGTTGCACAGCAAGTTGAAGATTATACGAAATTGGAGTGAAGATATTAAGGGATATTAAATTGCAACAAAGTAGCAAAGGGAGAAATGTAATAAAATAGACCAAAGATGTAAATTTAATGAAAAAATTAACTAGACGAAGTATCGTCGGTCGAAAAGTGATTGCCCGCGTTCTAATTTGCTCAGTGGAAACTATAAAACTTGTTGAATTTGTCATTACACAGTACATTAAAATTATAATTACATTCTAAAAGTAGAACGTGAAAATCACCTAATAACCATTGTATGCTTCACATTTCATCGATACGTGGAGTATCGCGTGAGAAATGCAAGCCATTTCGAACACACGTGACGGATAGTATTTGCATAGTGTTCGCAGGGGTCTATGTTGCCGGAAATCGTGATATTTTCATATACTTATTAATGCTTTTCGTATGATCGCTAGACATTAACATTTTTTGATATCTTTAATGATAGAGCGCAACTTTATTAATGAATGTTGTGTTGATAATGCGTAACCGTTGTAACGAAAGCGATGTATGTGTTGGTTGCGTATTTGAGGATTTCACACACAAATGAAATGAGAAACATTATTTCCGGAATGTTCACATTTTCATTTTAAGTGTTCCCACGCTTTTTCGAGTTGCACAAGTTCCTTCTACTTAAATCAGAATAAATGTGCAGAATGAGAGATGTAGTTAGATATTGCGTGTAATAACTGCCTGTTCATTGCTTCATCGAGGGATTTCGTTGAAAAAGTAACTTATAGAATGCAATAACAAGGAGGTCTTTGCCTTTCAGCCCTATATTTAATCCTACGCTAAAGTAATGAATGAAGTGGGGAAAGGTAAGCACGACTGTGAAGTGATTTGGAGTAAGGAAGGAATAAATAGCTTCTTGTGCAAATCTGTTGCGAAACGTATATTACATGCAGTGACGGAGATATGAACGCCACTACCGTGTTAAGTTCACTTAACTCCCACTGCTTCCGGTATCTCTTCAACCTTTCGGCAATAAATGATATAAAAAGCAGGCGAATGTAGGCTCATAAATTGTTCATATTAATGATTCTTTTGACGGAGTCCTTAATTATTTCGGTACCACATGATTATGTGTTTTCATTTTGTTTTAATTTTTAATTATTTTAGCTATCTGGTCTACGACTTACTTATGTAGTAAAGAGAAAGTATTGTAATGCTGCTGCGATGTTTCGACAGAAAAATCTTATTGTAAAAACATCATAAATATTGCTCCTATATGTAGAAAACGACCTCCTCTAACCAAGTTATGTAGTCAGAATCCACGTTTTGTGGGCCCTTGATAGCGAAATAGTGGTGCTACAGCAGCACAGCCTTTTCGGCATTATTTACAACTTGTGCATTACTTGAAAAATCAGATAACTCAACAAAACTGCGCATTTTTTATAAGCGTACATTGCTTTGTTATAAAAAAAGAAAGAACTCCTCGTTGCCCTAAATTAGAAAAAAAGTATGCGATAATTACTCATACTTTCGAAAAATGTACATGACCTCATTTAAATAAATTTTAGAGCTGAGTGCAATGAGAAAAATGTTTATCATCAATATTGCATTTGTTCAATTATTTTCTTTAAACTTTTTCTCGAATAGAGCGTTAGACGCTTATAAAAATTACCCAGATAACATTTTCTCTGAACTCTGTGTATTTTCTAAAATTGCAAAAAAAATTAACACTTCAAAAGTATAGCATTTATGATGGTTTTTCTCCTTAATGGAATATATTAAAAAATAGAGCTATTAATAAGGCAGTGTACAATTCTTCGACTTTACGTAATTTTTACTTGAAGTGATAGGATTTTTTAAAACAATTATCTGAATCCACTCTAAATTTTGTATTAAATGCTTGTGTTTATTTGAGTAAAGTACGTTTATAAAAATGACACAGGTCTCATTTTCTTGAACTCTGAATTTTCGAATATTGAAATAGTTACAAATAATGCGACAAAGTACGTGTTGTAACGCTATTAATTTCTATTGCCTATTTCACTACCTTTCGCACAAGACTTCCTCGTAGAAATCCCAATTGAGTTTGCATGTTGTGGAGCAGTATTAATTACTAGTATAGCGTTCTACACAAACTAAGACTTCGATAGATCCCTTTAATTTACGGATCCAAACCAATTTCGTGCAAGGTCATCGTCGTAGGTTATGAAGCCAATTTGGTTCTCTCCCCTCGTTGCTCGTTGCTCATTGCAGTTCATTACAGCGATGGAACGGTCTCTCAAGGGCCGTGGCGTGGTTCGGGGGCATTACTGCGGTGCTCATCCCAGGGATGGGCAACAATGCAAACCTTCGATGGGAGGAGCGACCTCTCAATTATGCTCGTGACGACGCGTCAGCCCAAAGTGATTACTCTGAGCGAGTTGAAAATCGGACCCCGCCCAGTGGCCAACGCGGAGCATCGTAAGGGTCGCTTGCTGTAAGCTGCTCGCCTACACAATGAATGATTTTGTTAGTTACTTTACTACCCATGAAAATTATGGATGCACTTGTAAACACTTGAAAAATAAAAAAACAAAACATTGCGTTGTAGATCGTTTGTTGATATTGGTAATTACCATCAGTGATAAGGAAGGTGTATTTACAAATTCCTCTCCCTCTCAAGGAGATAGAAAGCAATATTAAAATAGTTATTTGTGTTTTGCTAATAGTTTAAAGAGCAATATACTAATTCAGTATTATAGCATATGATAACGGTTTTCAATATAACTCACAAGTACACTATAAAGTCACAACTCACTATAAAGATTTGCGAATTTTCCAGGAAAAGTATAAAAATTTTATATTTTAAGTTTTATAGTTTAAAATTTCGAAAGGGTAGGAATTTATTACAGGCGAGGAAATACATTTTCATAACTTCATGTTCATGACAACGCGCTTTATGCTGTCATCAGAATTATCTCATGCAAACCGTGCGCGAACAGCATACCGCAGACCAGAGCGTGTACAGTACAGTTTACAACAGATTAAGCTTTCTTTATTTATTTAACGTCGAAAACAGTTAAAAACTATGTGAAGTGCTATGGGCTGAAGTGTATTGCACGCTTACTGAAATTGTTAGATCCCTACACTAATTCATACCTAAGTTGAATTGTAAAAACAGTTTGAATGGGCATTTTTTGGCAAGAATCGATAAGAAAAATTCGCTCCATTGTAATAAAAGCCATTTGCACAGGCAAGCCAGCTATTTGCCCTTTTGGTGCCTTTCCTTAAGAACTTCCTGTCGCCAGAACATTCAGAACAATAATTTGAATAACTGTAAAACCTACAAAACTCTAACAGACGTGCACTGATAGTGAAGTTAAATTTATGGTTAGAAGCAAAACAAGGGGCAATCTTTGCATTCGTTCGATGGATCTGGGAAACTGGACGAAATACATGACCGAGATGGGGACATTGACGCAGAAGCTGAGACACAATAGTTGTTGCAGGTTGTTTAGAATTATACAGTCCAAATGGTCATTAATACATTTAAAATCGTTGTTAAAATTAATATTATTTTCCTTTTTGATGCGTGGTTATCTATTGTAATCGTTTAATGTCATCTGGCAACGTGATGTAAAATAATGTGTATGTATTGTATGTGACGTTTTTGTAGTGGACTGTTGAATATGTGAATATGATTACTACGTCGAGTGTTATAATTATAGTCAACGGTATTAGCTGAGAATATGCCTCCACGCTTGAGTAAATGAGTTGCTTATTTGTGGAAACACGTTGATATGTAACGAAAGCCATTATTAAATCCTACTTCTTAATGGGAAATAGGGCGAATTTGCACGCTTCGTTGAAGGAACTGACGCATGTGATGCTCGAAAATATTGGTGAAAGACGCCATTTAAAAAAGGGTAAAATTTATTTTCAGACGACACTCTTTTTATATCACTGTTCTTCATAACATAAATCTAGCGATGCTAAAACAGAACGTACTTTCTCGCCCGTATTTCTACGCAAAATTACGTGCAAAAGTACTCAAAGTTACGAAAAATTGTGCATATTCTTATTTCAAAAAAATATATCTTTAAGGAGCAGATTTAAGGGAAAAAATTAGGGGAAATTATATATATATATATCTTTAATATTTTAGTTTTAGGAAAACACCGAAAAAATGTGGATTTCTGCAATTTTCAAAAAATCAGAGTTTTTAACCAACATGACTATTCTCTTGAACGTCCTTCACACTATCCAACAATATTTTTTCATCAAAAATGATGGAGCCATTTTTTTGAAAACTTGGAAAATGTCTGAGTGACTTCAGGTAAATTCCCCCAAGATTGATATATCGGTTTTAAATTCAAGAGGCCGCGACATCAGACAGATCGATTAGGGATTATCAATTTTGGAGAAAACCGGCTGAACGGTTTAGCCGCTAGCGTTGTTCGCAAACGGACGGACGCACGGGCAGACAGACGTTTTGCCGTCATTTGATTTTTCGGAATCAAGGACCTTCAAACCATGGATTCTAGCTACACGAGGTAATAGAGGATTTTTTTGTATCTAAGTTTAGAAACTGGATTTATCCACTTTTTCGTTTCCAGGGCCCTGTAATAAGAGTTTTTTTTCTGCCGAAAATTTCAGTTTTCCGCGCAGCATTACATAACTTTCTCTCTACTCCGTAGCCAGAAAGTAAAACGGATGGGAAATATGTCAATCGCAAAATTATCAGTCAACAGTAAAATTAGACTAATGCCCTTATAAATGTGTAACAATTCTGAATATATAATAGTTTTCATTTAATTTTGTAAACAAGTGGCGTAGAAACCAACCGGTTTATCATAAATCATAACAATATTTTAGGCCAATTAGAATTCATTTCTTTTTAATTTTCAATGCCCTGAGCGTTCAAGTTTAACATAGAAGAAAAATTTGAATTAAAAATAAATCTATTCGTTTATATTCTTCTTTATCAAATTTACTTTTATTTCGAATGCGCAATAAAACAGTTTGTAAGCTAGAGCAATGAAGGGGAAATTGTTCAATACTTTATTAGCTTGTTTTCTTTTTTCTCGTCCTAGCACTCGGTGATGCAATCCTCGCATGTGCTCGACTTTCACGACGCCGTGAACTTTCTCCCTTGGGTTTAACTCCGGAAGGCGAATTGCACCACATTCGCAGTAGACGTTTGATGGAGCTCGCGCCCCGGCCGCCCGCCGAGGGAGAAAGGGAATATTCTTTCATCTGGTATGCATTGGGCCACGTGCTTCACGTGGAGTGCGGAGCGGGAAGCGGGAAGTAGGGAACTGCGAGCGTTCAAGACAAATTGTGTCCTGCCCGTGATGTTGCCACAGCGAGAGGCGGGTCCTCGACACGCCGAAATAGATGGCATCTCGCCACTCGCCGGTCGCCCAAACCGGGCGAACGTTGGAGCGCTGCGGCAGAGCTTTCCAACTTTTGGAGCCGACGGCCTGCCCGGCACTGTAGAACAGAAATTCTCCGTCTTTTCGGGTTCGCTCTTTTCTGCCACGCGAAATGTAGAGTTGCTGACCGTTCTACTAGCAGAATATTTAGGTGGTTCAAAGGCACCGGTAAGGGCTTCACACCGCATTCTGCACCTCCGCTGCACTGTCCCAACCGGGCGGCCCTTCCCTTCTCTGTGGCCGGCCGCTGTCTTCGCATCTTCTGGGAACAGTGGACAGCAGTGAAACATACATCACAAAAGTGCAGTTTTGACGAGTATCATCTTTTCCTCACGAGCTCGTCATTTAATATAAAAAAGTCCGTTGTGTTTTTGTTTTCTGATATGTTATTGCTTATTTTTGTCCTACATTAGGTGCTCGAATTACACTGCGTAACTTACCTGGATCGAGTGGATTGTGGTTACGAAGGAAATACGAAAACAATAGAATAATGCTACATGTTCTCTTACGGAGCGAATTTTGAAGGACGGAATTATGAAAGGGAATTATGGGAGGGGAATATGAAAAAACAATTCGAATCATGTTATTATCTACTTAATTAGTAAAATAGAAAATCTGAATCCTTAACATTTGGTAAAAAATTATATCGTGTGTTTACCATGGGCGTTTACTGGTTGTTATCTCGGGCGACAAGAAATCCTCGAAATACGAAATATGACAATATGAAAATTGACATGTAATTATATTTTACAGTGACTTCCAGGAAATTGTGAACTGTTGGCAAAATTTCTTACACTCAACGTGTGTTTTTTATTTAAGCTTTTTGAATCACATTTCAATTCAAAACTCATAATAAAAGCAGTTTTTCATTTTCTTGAGAAGTGACATATTGAGAAAATTGTTTACACCCAAAATATATTCCATACAATCCTACAAAATTATCCAGGAATTCTCCCCGAAAATTATGTCAAATTAATTAATTAAATACACGTTAAAAATGAATCAAAAAATAAACGGAGCTCATATTTGAATTGGCTGTCGTCTATGAAATGGCAAGCAGCGAAACATTTTGTTTTCGTATAACATTCATGCAAAAAATACGAATGCATTTTCATAATATATACACTTTTATAACGTGCGCGAGCAGAAGTTTTTCTGACTATACTTTTGATATCCCCTTATGAAATAAAACAAATAGGGATAAGCAGCATAAAAGAACCAGGATCAATACAATCCCAAAGCACGATCGGATCAACACAATTAAACAAACTGCCTGAAAACGCCATTACTGTTTTAATTAGTGTATACAACTACATTTTCAGAACGGGTCGGCTGTGATAGCTCAATGACAGCATCGTTGCCTTTGCGACATCGTTAACTGGGAGGTTCTAGGCTTCGAGTACCGATGGTGGCGGGTTTTCGACGCTAGCGAGATGGGTGGGTCGAATCTAACTACTGTCTTGAGAAGAATTCTAGCGGCCGGCAGGTTTGATCGGTAGTTTTCCACGGATTCTGCAATCAAACCCAGACCAATGTCTGGTTATTATCCTAAGAAATCGGCCGAGGACTGTGTGCATTGCTTCCTCTCTCAACCTTGTCCCCTCCTCACTTTTACTCATACATTTCCTCTTCCGTGCATGACACTACCACACGTGACAGGAGCTTAGAGCTTATCTCTGCTGGGGTGTTTGGTTAGCGGAAGCCGACGTTTTGGTGTTCGCCGAATCTCACGCTCCAACTGGAGAGGAACACCCTCACATCCTCACACCCGCATGGAGATATTACAAGCACTACACCTACGGGACAACTAGTTTTATTAGTTGACGCGCCCAGATGCTCATTTGAGTTCAGGATATTTTTAACAAATGTGCAAAACTGCAGGACAATGCGAATATGAAATAAACAGAACATTCACTCAATACCAAAATTTATTTAAAAATGCAAAAAAATGTTTATTTATTGCCTTCATCACAATTATCAGTCACGTAAAATGTTTTTGGGAAATTAATATTAGCTTGGGTGAAAAAACGCATTAGAGGGAACTGATGCAAGAATAGCACACATTTTCTCGTGTTATTTGCAACGGTTGCGTGATATAATACTAACTGAAAACTTTTTTTATTAAATTTTACAAATATGAACTCGACTGCATACGTTTCGCGGTAAGTGACAGCGATTTCTTCTCGTGGGGATCACCTCATTGATCGAAAATATTCCTCTGCGCGGGTTCCTCACGCGTAAAGATGTGGGCGCGGGCTGGATGCGAGGTCGAGCGCGGATCTCTCTGAATCCGCTTAACCAATAAAGAGCTGAGTCGTTCGTCAATTCAGCGACCACGACGAATAAAATATACGTGTACAGTTATTTAACTAGTATGAAAAATTCAAAAGTTGCAATAACAATTACTCTTGTATCATATTTCAGTGTATTATGATCTGTCTTTTCAATAAATATTATAAACTTTTTTAAAAGTCAGAACAGAAAGAACAAATTGGGAGTGGTTTTGAGAAAATCTTGTTTACGAATTTGTGGAAATTTGTCATCTTTTCACTTTTGCGGAAACTAATATTCCGGGAAAATCTGTTTACAAAATAATTAAAAGGTTTATTTTGGAAGAATAAATTGCACGGAGAAAGAAATCATGAGCTTCAATACTTACAATGAAGGTCAGGTGTACACAAAAATGTTCACCTTCTGCAATTTTCGATATTTGATGTGTTATTCATAATCACGCTTTCTGTATTTCTAGGAGAACATTGAAAGAGAAGTTGGTTGGAATTGGGTGGTTGGTTGGAACCAATTTTTTTTTTGAGAATTTTGAGAAATAGACTTAAAAAGTAGACTTTAAAAGTATTTCTTCATCCCTTACAATATATTTAAATTTCAGACACCGGGAGGATCGTCTCAGTATGTTTTCTTATAAGATGCATAATAACCGTAGCGAATTGTATCCGTTTATTCTTCCTCTCAGGCCAATAGAGTAGCTACAGGAGTCCATTAAGGAGGAGTTTCCCATTGAATCAAAGCAAACCGTTCTGACGATATTTTTGGGGTTGTCGAACTACATTGCGAGTATTCCCATATTTCTAATCCTTTTTGCTCGTACCGCGCTTTCGAGATTGATTTATTTCTGTAACTCCCCCCTGCCGCCCACCATTAATAACAAAAGTCATTTGTTCTGGACATCAATGATTTATAATACGTAATTTAGTCTATTGTTTCGAAAACGTGATCGTATCTGTTTGAATTGAAATTGCAATATTCAGAAAATAATACATTTTCACACTTCTTAGCATTTGAGAATAATTTTAAGTGACAATAAAAACAAGTTTTGGTGAAGTATTTAAAAATTATCTAAAAACGTAAATTACACGGGTACCAAGATTGTGGCAAGACCTGCGTTTCTAACCTTTGCGTATGTATGCAGCCTTTAAAATCACTTTGTATGTTAACTTATAATTTTATTTAATCTGTTTCATAAAAAACTACATGTTTTTGAGAGTTAAAATAGTGTGTGGCCTGAATGAAAAACTTTCGTAAGGCCAAAGCTTGAGTAATTAACCTAAAACTTTAATTTTTGACCACTTGCGTTTTGTTGTATACACAAGCATTGTACAGCAGAGGTGGCTGTATTATTGCTTTATAACGCATAAGTGGTTTAGATGTAGAATGTTGACGGTGTTGATGCTGTATTGGACAAGTAGTATTAATTCAGTTTTGAGTTAATAAATTTTTATTTCTGTGAGATGATTCCAGTTTAACTCTTAAATGTTAAAAGTTTATCTCTAGGTGTTTTATTGTTTTATTTGCTGGTAAACAATTTATGGTATTTTTTTTACGTATTACGGAAGCTTGGATAAAAAAGCTTTAATGAAAATGGAATCGCTACAGATTTTGTTGAGTTCAGAGTAATTTTCGAGATATTAGACCGGCTTTTAAGGAAATTTTGACTTTTTTCTAGCTGTTTTCGAAGATTTGTTAGTGAGTACTCTACCTTAGTGAGAAGAGACCAGTCGTTGACAAACCAAGTGGTGTTTATTTAAACTAAAGTGCGTTTGCTATTTAATATATATTAAATATAATATATTATTAAATATAATATATTATTAAATATAATATATTATTAAATATAATATATTATTAAATATAATAACTACGGAATGCGGCGAGCCTTGGGGAACTCTGATAGATATGAAAGTTACCTTTCGTAGTTTTGAGGGACTACGGATGCGATATCGATGTCGATGTTTTCAAAATCGCATACATCTGTGCGCTATGACGTGGAATGACTTTTTTGGAAAAGTTTTATGTTTCTTCATTGAGCGTAACCTTTTTTCGGAAATTCAATTCTGTTCAGTGTTTCGAATCGCGGTTTTTCCAATACGTATTTTCACGGTCTGTCAATTTTATTTCACTATCTGCTTCATTCCAAAAGTAATTTAAATGCGTCATTTGTCATCAAATTTTCTACAACTTCTCACCGAATACAATCTTACAACAGAGTAATTTACGGCGGACATAGTGATTGGACGTAAAGGGATGCTTCGCGTCGCTTCGCATTTCATTGATACGATAAAAATTTCAAAGCATTTTTTTTCATTGATTTTCATCATGGCGATTTTATTGTACTTTCCATTACGGTTTGATCTGTTGTACGTTATCTGAAATGTGAATTCACGAATTTTAATGAGACCCAAGATAGTAATTTTTCTAATGGATTTCATTGAATTAAGAAAGAACAGATCTGCCATTCGTTTGCATTATTGGAATTATCTGTAGATTAAATGTTATAATTACCACATGTGCTTAATTCTGAGATATTGTTGTTTACTCACCAAAATATTTCACAAAAAACGTACAAATATTAACCTTTGACGTTGAAAAGAGGCATACTCTTAATAATTATCAGTAATGAAGAGAGTTGATTAACAAAAATTAACTAGAATTTTAACAGGTCGGAATGAAGTATTCGAATTATTAGCTTAAACGCATTTAATTAGCCCAGTCTCTTAACGCTCATTATATGATGAAGTTTTTAAGCTTCCTGCCATTTAATTCTCATTACATCGTGGTTTAAATGACTGCACAAGTGAGCGCGGAATTTAATGTGCCGAGTTTGGAAAATATGTTGTTACTCGCTGTCCGAATGCAAATTATTATCTCTTCATTTTCATTACTCCCATCTGGTAACGACAAACAAAACGTGAAACATAATTGTGAAAGCGTATTATGATTGCAGCAAGAACCACACCAGGTTGACATCTCCTTACTTTTGATGTATGTCAGTAAATAATTTTCTGCAGCATAATATATATATATATATATATATATATATATATATATATATATATATTGAACACTCTTACATTTAGGAATCCTTAACTTGTGTATATTTTTGCAAATGACAATTTTTAAAAATTAATAAATGTCTGTGACATACAATTATTAAGTGTATTTCTATTATAAATTGTTCTGAGTCTGTAATCGTCCAAGTTAGGGGTAAGTGGTGTTGTTCATATTTCACACTACAAACATTGTGCAATATAAGTGCCTTTATGACTGTTTGGCATCATTTTACACAATTTCATTTGGCGACCAACGTTATTAAATTTCTATTATCACTGTGTCGTAGATTTGTAGAAAAAATGCTTTGAGTTTATGGAATTCCACGTTCTGCGGCCGCAAAATGTTAACCAAAGGCCCACCGCACTTACATTCTTAAATTTGGAAAAGGTTTCCTTTATTCTTTCTCTTATTCAATTTCGTAACTTTGCCGTATTCGTGTGCTATTGCATGATATTTATTTTCCTTCTGGGATGTATTTCATTTTACACGTACTACGTAGTTTATGCGCGCAATAACGATCATGGCTTTGTGAGAGTGAATATTGTTTCGGGGTCCATAAGCTAATTAGGCTATTAGCCCTTTAAATGTAGTGAATGTTATATCCTGGTAGGTGCCATTTTTCCTCCTATGCTATCACGTTAAATCTGGCGCCGATCTATTCATCGGCGTCGGGATTACTCTCCTCCAGGTATCTGCAGCTGTGGAGCACCGCCATAACCGAAGTAAGCGCTAAATTAGCAACTAGCCTCCCGGCATATGCGGTGGTGTAAAGCATGTAATGTAAAAGTGTGTGTACTAGGAGATGAGAGGACGAGGATGAGAAAGGAAAGATCGCGTGCGCCCGTGGCTCGTTTGGGATGGTACTGCTCCGAAATTAGCGTGGTTTTGTTTGGAGAAATCAAGGAAATTACCGATCAGACCTGCGGGCCGCTTCTCCCATAGACAGCAGTTGACGTAGCTACGTATGTTTTAACATACCTATGTAGCTAGGTCGGTAGTCGAATTGTAGCTCTTTCTTCTCAACGATGCTGCAAAGTCGTCGATGTTATAGATGCCAACGATGCTTCTGAGCCATCGCAGCCGATTAAGATGGCTTTGAGAAAATGGATCATTTCATAATGATGATTTCGGACAATTTCTTCTTTACTAAACAACTTTATACTCCTTGACAGTGGTTGACGTGGCTACCTTAAACACAAGGAGAATATGAAAATTATTTTATTAGGGCTTGTACTTACTATCTCCTATGCGGCATTGTATGGATGATAGACATAGCGGACTTCTCTGTTGAGCGAGAAGGCAATTCGTAAAACTGAGTTACAGTCATCCGTGCCCACGACCTGTTTCGCTCCCCGCAGCTTATCGAACTGAGTTGGAAGTGAATGCGCCAAGTTCCAACTCGGCCAGACTTGTGGACAGTATATCCACATTATTTTGTATATCACTATCATACGCATACGTACACTAAATATTTGAATGGCACATATTTTAAAAACAAACAAGAATTGAAATAGAACGTTCGGTGTATGTACAGATCAGAATATTATTGAATAACAAACGGGGGCGGTGGTCTGTAGTTCTCAAGCAAATTATTGGCTACAAGCGGAGGTCTCCCCAATCAGGTATCTCCTACCAGTGGGCACAGTCCCATCTGAGACAAGCTCTGTGCTCCCGAGCTGTCTCCAGGATGTGTGATAGTGAAGTGCGCGTGTTTGTGTGTATGTAAGTGGAGGGATAGCTCAAGGAATGGGAAGGAAAGATCGCGCGCGTCAGTGACCCGTTTGTTAGTGTACCGCTCTAGCATTCGCCAGGTATTGATCAGAAAATCAACGGAAAACTATTGATCAGTGCAGCCGGCCGCTAGAATTCTCCTCCAGACATCTAGCTATGTTGTTAGTGTTGAAAATCTTGCAGCCGTCGGTATTCGAACCTAGAACGTATCGATCAGAGATCCTGCAGTGACTACAATTGATGCTCTGAGTTACCTCTCACGGTTCCCCAATCTATTTGTATATTAATATATTTAAATAGAAAGATAGATAAAAACCAACAAGAACGAGGTGCAGGACCGTGGAAGCCCCTTCTCCCGACGGCAGTTGGCAGTTCCGGGTGAAACATCTTGCATAAAGGCCTGGCGGCGCGGGCGTCGTAGTATCACTTACGGCCTCTCCACGCGGAGAGCGAAGAGGCGGATTGTTTTTCGCGGGGCCTCCGGGCGGCGGTCTGGACGACTCCTCCGCGGCCGCCCCACTCCGCGCGCCCC
>BOPP01000098.1:2953785-2982075 GCA_017312745.1 Gryllus bimaculatus
GTATACGAGGTATACGACGATTTTCGATACGATTCCCGATTTTCGATACGAGGTATAAAGCTAGGTCAATCTCAGTAGCTGTCCGAATGGTTCTAGCGGCTGGCAGCTCTGATTGGTAGCTTTGCGTTGTTTCTGCGATTAGCACCATGCGAATGCCAGAGCAGAACCTTAGCAAACGGACCACAGACTACGTGCCATTTCCTTCTTCTTTGGCCTATGTTCTCCCCTTAAGTGCACACAATTACACTTACAATGCAATACGTTACCACACATGACGGGAGACTAGCTGTATGTTTTGAGCTTGTCCCGGCTGCGGCGGTGCTCCACTGGGGGGGGGATACCTGGAAGGGAAGAGCCCCGCAAGCTAACGTGTATGTCGGCGCCGATTTCACCATCCAGGTGTAACTAAGGGGACTAATCACCATAGCAGTGGCCCTGCCCGAAAACGTCAGAGTCCGCCACACCACGTCAGAGAGCCCTTGCTCCGCACCGCGCCATACGGCAGGCCCGTATCCCCAGCGAAGGTTACGCGCGACGTAGCACGGCCGACCGGGCGGCGGGCCGACGCGTCGCGACGCCCGTGTCGTCGCCCGCCATCTGCCCCTGCGCCTGCTGGCTCGCGCCGTACGGGCTCCAGGATCGTGCACTTTGCTTCCACGGCAGGCAGTACGTGGTAAAAATCCTCTCTCCTGGCCGCCTCCATCGAGAGTGAGCAATCAACACTATCATTGTGTCAACCCCTCTAGGTGCCGAACTTGTGGCTATGGTTTCACCACGGTTCACATGTGGTTTTGTAACCGTCTGCATTCCTCGCTACGCAAAACAACTTTCGAAATAACACAGAGCAGAAATTCACACTTTTCAGTGAGGGGGCTCTTGTACACTTCACCTAGGACATTTCACCGTTTTTCATTGTTAACTTTCATTCTTTATTGTTAACGTTGCCGAAAATTGCAAACTGTTTTACCATTTCGTCTACCGATAACCACAAAATTGAAGATTTTTCTTCAACTGAAATTAATTCTCCATATTCAGTTCTTTTAATGAGGCCATATACACTTTTTTGTTAATTTTAGTAGTTTTCGCGCAATATGCGTGCAATATGTTATTGATTAATGCAGCAGCTATTGATTAAATACTAATTTGAACTAAACGCAACGAACTAACATTAATTTCTCACATGTCAGATACAAGGAGCTAAAATCTTTAATTTTTGAGCTGGCTCGTTTCACTATAATGTATAATCTCGCCCCACAATAACAGAATATCATTTCTTTCACTGTTCGCAAAAACATTTTGAAAATGGCAGAACTAGATATGTGGGCAACAGGTTTATTATAATTATCAATGGATTTGTATTTCGTGCCTGTCTCTTACAGGAGTCGTTAAGATATTATCAATTTTATTACTAATAATAGAGTATTTATTTTGGTTGATAAGGAAATACTAAGAATCAATTTTGCACATTATTTACAAGACATTTCTCTTTGAAAGTGTGAATTGAACGAATTGGGGGTGAACAGTACCGATTGTCATAAATTGTATCGCAAGCGGCCAACTGTTTCCAGACACCTCTGTCAGCGCCTGTGAGATTGGCTTATTTATGTTGTGTGAGTTTCTTAGCGTGAGAGAGTAGCCCGCTACTGGCCACGAGTGATCTCGCGGATTGCCGAAAGTCCCTTTTAGGCGGGCCTTCTTGCAGCCCCTATAAACAGAATATCTGCGTCTCGCGTCCACACGTACTGCGCATGCGTTGGAGGCTGCGAAACTCCAGAGCCTTCATTCTCTCTCGCGCAAGTTCGCAATTGACCGGGAAGTACAAGATGCCAAACCGACAAAGCCAAGCGAATCATGTGATTGTTCATTCAAAAATTATCAATAAATAAATTATAAAGCGATAAATAAAAAAAACACTTTTGTGGTTTTCATAAAATATTTGGATAGGCTCTGCCTTCCAGACTAATAGGGAACCACCGGTAAAGGGGGCTCTACAATTGTTCAAAATGGCTCCTCCTGCTGAAAGCAAGGTACGCATGTGTGCTCACGGCCTCTGTTACGCACACAACTATTTCAAGTTACACTACCTTTACTTCTGTCTCCACGCTTTCAATGCACCAAAGAAGGTCATCACAGTCCTTGACTACGGTATAGCATAAACTCGGTCTTTCATTAACCCCAGCCCCAAAGGCGTTGGGAGTACCTGAGTTATAAAATTCAGAAACACCTCTTAAACGATCGGGTAAGAAGTGAGGGCCGAGAATAAATTCATCACAATGCCAACCGACACTTTTATTCTTGGCGAGCAACATTAAGTGCAATATGCGGATTTCCTCGGCCCTCACATGCAAAGTGTGCCAATTCTTGTAAAACACGCTTCACTTGACTGAAGAACAAAATTCAGGTTTTCTTTGCTTTTGCGCAGGAAATGCCGTATCTCTCCGTATGAAGTGTTCGCCAGACTCCGGACTGTGACGCTTTGACTTCGCGTGCTTTTTGCCTTATACTCGCTTCCGGTTTTTTTTGGATAGAACTAACAATTGAGTTTTCCTGAGACGTGACGAGGCCAATAACTCGAGGTGCAGCCGCTCGCTCACTTGCCATAGCCCATGTCACGCGAACACAAGCGCCAAGTTCAAAATTTAACGTTAATTATTCATAAAACTAAACGACAAATATCCAATTTTGGCAAATGCAGTCCGTACATTACATATGGCGTATTTGCAACAAGGACTGAATCACCTTGTGTAAAGGAGAATGATTGTTTGTTTTTCTGCACAAATCTGTAGTCTTATTCTAATCTTACGTATATTTTGTTGAAAGAAAAGAAAAAGTACTGTTTATGTGAGATTTTGTAAAAATTACACCAATTCTTACCCTTTAGAGAAAAATATGTGTGCACGTTTTCGATTATTGCAAATATCTCGAAATCGGTGAGTAAATTCACCGAAGAGAATCAGCAGTTTCTAAAAGCCCATAAAAATTCCTAATAAATACGTTTTGTTTCACTCCAATAGCGCAGTTAGACTTAAGAGTAATTGAATGTCAAAAATGTTACTGGCATATTTCTGGGAGTATCCAAAAATGCACATCTTTACAACAATGGTCGTAGCAGTAATTCAGGCAGGGCGTGGAGGGGAAAGTGAAGGGGGCGGGGCTGGTTAGAATGGAGTGCATGGAGCTGGGCGGGTGGATTGCCTGACGAGGAAGCAACGAGGCAGGGTAGGCCTCAGTGGCTCAGAGCGGTGACACTATACACACCCCAATTCAGCCCTTTTCTTGTCCAATATTTGCTTAGGATTAATAAATACCCACGTAGGATTCTTCAGCTAGTAGAAAATATAAACAATGGCTATCTTCGCTTGGACATCAAATCCGAAACGGAGCTGGTGCACTGTATGGGTACGCAGAAACATCATTTCTGGTTTCGTACTAAATGCCCGCTGGAAGTTAAAATTAAAAGCATTCATTTGGTAGATTCCGTATGAATTTTCAGTACCTATTTCTGAGTGAGCTTCTAACCCTTCAAATGTCTTCCCAAACACTCACAAGCTGAAAGATACAGAGAGAAAATACTTATGTTTCATTTTATTTTATTTCAACACATTTTGTTATAAAGTAAACAATATTAGCAATTAAAATAATAAATACTTCAATTCTATAACATTGTTTCATACCAGGTATTCGTAGTTGAACGTTGACGAGATAATGGTTTTGATGAAAACATCTCGTTTGCTGAGAAAGAGAGGTAAGTAGCCTCCGGGTCCCTACTTTCGCTTTCCTCTGCACGCAGCATTCTACGGCTCGTCCGTTGCCCTGACCATGACGTGCGTGGGAGGGCGGTATTCCCGGAGGTCGTGGTTCATTGTGACTCAGCTACGTGAACGACGTCCCGCGTCACTGCTGCCACGGTTTTCACTGGAGATGTGCGACGCAGCGCGTTGTATCATTATCCAGGGAAGAAACTTGCCAGGCGGCCTCACAAATCACAGTGCCACTGCGCTTCGCATTTGGGACAAGCAAATATTTTCTATGTCGAACATACCTACAGCCTCCGTTTCTTTAAAAAACTTTCCAAGAGGAACATTACATAGGATCAACAAACACGATAAATATAATAATAATAATAATAATAATAATAATAATAATAATTTATAATTATATTTAGTTTATTATTATCATCTGAAGTGTTTATACTGACAGTAATCTGGATGACATTTGTATATTTGGTTGCCTATTCTGTTAAGGTAGTAAACGTTGTTTTGATCTGAATCCTGATTATTAATTCACGTCTTTACTCAGATATATTTGTTTCCATTCCAAGAAAGTATTTGTAGTGAAGAGAATTGACTATCTTGCAGGTTTATGCTTTTGTCTCATTTCTTGCACACCAGTCTTTTTATTGTTTTCTGTCACAATTCCTTACATTCCAAGCAGTCAGACGTGTTTAACTGCTCTCGTTTTGTCTTCATAACCGGACTCTGGAAACGTGTCCTTTGCCTACCTCGACATATGCTGTATTGTTGGGCTAAAGTATGTTTTACTTTGTCACCTCTTGGACGTCCAGAGCAATCCTGTATTTTGATTTTCTTGTTTGCCAATAACCGACACAATAACGGTGTCAGGCATATTTTTTTTCGATCTACGAGTATCGTTCCCTGATTGGGCGAATATGGAACCTGATTATGACGTGAATTGTCGGAAGGTATATGAAGGTCGAGGGATAATTGAGGTGTTTGCTAGAAGAGGGGGCCACAGGACTATGGGCTCCTTTTTCGGAGAATCCAAAAATGAAATCTGCGTACTTTAATCTATATCCATGAAAATTTTCATGATTTTATCTCTATTCGTTAGGCTGGTAGAGAAATATTCCGTTACATAAAGAGTGTTTCCCAGAATATGCACTTAAATCTATCATTCGAATTCCACTTAATCCGGCAAACGTTGCTTATATTTATGACTTATATAGGTACTTAAAGGAAGGGAGCGAAAAATTGTACTAAAACATTGTGAAGAGTGTACTCAAATATTGTCCGCTGGAAATGTCAAAAATAGTGAATCCACATATGATAGCTCTGAAAATAAATTGTGACGTAGAAACGTAGGTAGCAAACTACATTATGATTCGTATTAGCAGTTTATAAATAAAAGCAAATTAAAATTTTATAATATTTTTTATTTACACTATTTCAATAATAAATATAGTGTTCTCCAAAAAAAGGGTCTATACGCCACATCTTTCAAGTTAAGGTGAATTAAATTACGTTCTAAATAAAATTATGTTTAAAAATAATATATTAAATGATAGGTAATTAGCAATTACATTGACTAGTGTGTAGAATGCTATGATCGAAAACTTGCAATGCGTTGTTCTCAAAACATGGTTTTGGAGTAAAAGCCATTCTAGCTACCGCATCAATTAGTAAATTTGGGAATCTCGGTTTCGATTCCCGGTCGGAGTGACTATTGCTTTGAAGCTTTTAAGATTTCAAGCTTTTTATTTGTAAATTTATTTCGAGTTTACTACTGTATTATGCCATCGGGCGTAACTTACATATTACTGTAGAATAAAGAGGTGTCTATTATAGACATTAAGAAATAAGGAAAGGTGTGTCATGTTACACTCAGGATGCTCCGCCATTTGATAATCTACCGCGCCCAGTCAGAATCCAACTCATAAACGTGTGTCGGATTTAGGAAGCTAGTGTGCTAACCTCCACATGACTGGATCGGGCTGTTGACTGATTCTTGAGACATGTACTTTAACCGTTAAGTGACAGATATGCCATTTTCTGTTTCGGCGAGAGTTTGGAAAGAGATTCTCCCGGGATCAATATTTGGAAGATGTCTGATTTTATCGGTTGTGATGAAATCCACGCCTCGAGTCTGGTAGAGTGAAATCGATGGAGCTCTCTTCGCCGTCGTCTTCTCTCATCGCTTGAGGCGCTTTTCATTACTCGTTCACGGAAGATATATTTTCCGCAATTTCGCACGGAATGCGCGATGGTGGTGCACTGGTTTTGCAATTACTACAGAAGATATACGTGCATTGCAATAAATCACTCGTTTTATACTTAACGCCCTACTATTAGAAGCTTTATCTATAATAGCAAATGCAAATATGTAGTGGGTTATCTTTCTCTTAAACTAAAATATGTTTTAATAAAACGTATGACCACATGTCATTTTGTAGATAAGAGAATTAAAACGGAATTCGTGTTCCTATGGGACGCGGAAATTTGATACTAAGGCCATAACACGCGTGGTTCTTTAGTTAAGCACGATAGTAGTGAGCTTCACCGTGTTGTGTGTTTCATCTGCCCGCTGTATTTTAGTAATTATTTACTATATAGGTGTGATGTGTAACACAATTTCAATTATATGCCGTAGACCGTACAAGTAACTTTTAAACGATACCATAGCTTTCCTAAACGGCTTAGTACTTTCGCTGGAAAATGCGTATCTCCAAAAGAAATAATAAATAGTACAGAAACATTTTTTTTTTTTAATTTTCACAAAATCTCATCAAATCTCAGGACAAGTATGATGGGCACGTATGTATTTAAGTTTTGTTAGAAACTAAAGCATAAGTCTTTGTATACACTTTTTGTCGTAATTGTAAAAAAAAGTACAAAATCAACCTCATAAATGTGACAATAGGCATACAGTAATTTGTAACGTTTTTGAAAAAATAATGCAATTTTTCAAAATTTTAAATATCTTTTGGGAATGGTATATGTTGTATGAAATATTGCCAGAAGTACGGATTTATACAAATTTGATTATGTAACCCAAAGATTTATTCATGGACGCAATTACTCTTAAGTTGGGTTGAAATACTTGACGATCGAATTTACTTTTTAGCAAAATGTTCTTTCAAATAACTTACGTATACGTATGTATTTAATAATGCACTGTGTGACTAATTTTTTTGCATTGGTATCCCAAATTATTTGAATTTAATATTAATTATTATTATTATTATTATTATTATTATTATTATCATCATAAGTAAAATTTCTGCCGATTTGTGACGAAAAGTGTCCTAAAAGGGCCAAATAATATCTCAGAATTTCTTTCTACGATCCTACTTAAATGCGATATTTTACGTCCCGCTACGGGTGCGTGACGTCTTCTTCAGACATCTGAAAAACGTGACGTCGACGTTTACGGTGAGGACACGTCATCGTGTAAAAATACTTTTTCGCACCATGATGGCGAACGTAGAAGGCGCTTTGTTTCGAAAGCCACGAAGAGATGTAAATAATAATTGAAACATTTTTATATGATTATAGAAAAAGTTTTCTTTATATTTCGTGAAGGACATGATGGCTTCTCGCATGATCTAGATTCCCCCCCCCTCCCTTAGGTCTTAGAATAAACGAACCCAAAACACGTCTGTATCGATCATGCAAAAAAATATCATTTCAAGAACTTAATATAAATATAACTATTAAGTATTTGTTTGAGGGCGAGATCAATACAGCTACTCCCTCGAACGTCTAAGTCTGGATTAATGTAGAGGCAATGAGCGAAAAATACTTGTGGATGCTCGCCTCTGATTTGACAAACATATTTTGTTTGCCTCTGTTTTGACGATCTACGTATTTACTTCATGTTATTGCCCAGTACACCAATGCTTAATTGTAGTGATTGTTACCGGGTTAATTGATATATATTTGAAATCAGTTAAACTGTTTCATTCTTTGCGATGTTGAATCACTAAATTAAACACTATATTGTTCAGAAAGCTTAATTTATTTTTTCAAAAATATTTGTGTTTCTTCCAAATACCATTTTGTAAGAAAGATAATTACAGTATCGTAAGAATGATAATTACTGTAATTGCGAAATTACGTATATTGCTCCATGCATTTGAAAGTAAGAAGATTCAAGCCATAAAAATCATTGTAAATTCATTTTATCCTCTCTTTATTCATTATAGGTATATCCTAAATGTGTTCTCGTGACTTGTGGTGGTTGACCAGTGTTTTACATCACCCAACGTTCTTTTGAATACATCGTGAGAAGTAATGCGTTATACTTTCGTATAATGGTATGGAATAGGGTCTCTTCCTGCCCAGTGGTCGATTCGACTTCCCAAATTTGTGTTCATTCCTCGAACTAAGAGATAAGAATTTCTCTAAGGAAGTTTTTGATTGGCTGATGATGGTAATGAGGATAATTAATAATAATAACCATATAAAAGTAAATATTCAGCCGGCCACGAAAAAGTACTAAAATTGCTGAATAATATCAGATTTTTTTTTGTTTGGTTTCGATCATATAAGAATGAAGGATTGTACTTACCGTCACGCGTATAATAACAAGAAAAAACCTATTTTACTAAAAGCTCCGTATTAAAGCAAAATAAAAATTATATCTAGAGAGCTGTGTGCTAAAGTGAGCATTATTATTTATTTTACTGCCTATTTGTTACTGGATGAGTGTTCTGTTCGTCGTAAGAAACGTCTTATTAAAGATATTTCAATGTAATACATTCATTAACCAGCATCAACCGCTACTATTTTTAGACTCAAATGTTCTTGAAATGTTACTCTGGTTTGATAAACACAACGAATTATTGATCTTTTTTCAGAACCCAAGTTTTCGTATGCATAAAAAATTGTATTTTTGTTTTGTGCGTCTGATAAAAGGCTCAGAAGTTTACAAAATCGCTGAAGATCTGGAAAGGAAATGTCAGCAACTAGATATTCGGAAATTGAATATTAAGAATTATTAATTACTAAATGGGACACTTAACGGGCCAGGTGTCGATGTGGAAATTACAACGTCTATCGGCAGGCTACTTTCGATTAATTCACAAAAACATTAAGCAGTTTTCTTAATTATTGAAAGGTGTATGCGCAGGGTGCTTAGTGTGATATGTATCTAAATTAGGTAATAGGACTCACTGGTAGTTGTAGTCCGACTGAGTGATGACTGTTTTTATAACCGATACCTTGTGTTAACGATTCGAGAAGCCGGGTACAACTAGACAGTGCCTATCGACCTCAGAGATTATGGTGACTGTTGATAGTGCCTTCGATATCGCGGCTGTGTTAACCTCTTCCCTTTCGTGCAGAACCCGGCGTTTTAGTAGCAAAGATATAAATGCCAACAAATTCATGCCTACAAATTCTCCATATTATTAATATTTACTATACAATCATTCTTATATTAATTATTAGGTATAATGAAGTTATTAATAATTATTAACATCACCATTGAGTTCACTATGGGATATTGGCCTCTTCACTGCTGATATACTCGTATCACGGTTATGAAGGGGAAAGTGAGAGACATACTCCTGGCGTCCCAGACAGTATTGGTGGTGATGGGAAGGGTATAGGGAGTGAAAGGAATCAGAACGTATGTACGCGCAGGTCCGTGGCTCCTTGTATTAAGAGGTGGTCCGGCATGTCAGGTCATCAGAAAAAACAGAAACCTCCCATCAGTGCAGCAGATCAACGAAAACTATTCGGTCGGCGGTACAAACTCGCTGGTATTGAATTTGTTATTACGAACAAAGTTTAATCATATGTTATCGTACTACTCACTGTTTTTCGTTTCTTTCTTTTTCGTGTTTGAATATGTAGAAAGTACGTAATATTTTAATTCTTCATTCAAAAGTTCTACGGACTCTCTTTGTTTCGTGTGTTCCATCGTTAATGACAGTAGTGACCAATCGTTTCCAACACAGTACCGAAGCCATAATAATGAGATAATTGCGCCGCTAATGCTGTAATTGTGTCGATAATGGCGTAGCGTATAGTAAAATTAGGGGATTTCCTGACGTTCACTATGGATTCGGGATCGTCGGATGATGCAAGGTCACACTTCCTGCGCTCCATTGCAGTATCTCCGCCTTCTGTGGGCACACTACATGCACTTGAAACAGCCATTGCCGATCCGATGTGTACACAGACTTGTGTGTACCCATCTGTTAAGCGATGTACTTCCCTCCTCCCGGGACACAGGTGGGCAGGCCACTACCTTGCCGTTAAGCGATCGATATCCACCAAACGGCATTGTCCCGCCTATGGGAATTACTGGAATGGAGTGTTTGCAGGAGCAAATTTGATCATTTGCGTTATATTTATTGTTAAATATTTTCGGAAGTTAATGGCCTGGCGTTTTATTGCGAGGTATTAACCAGGCTTATTGCCATGGCTATGCCAGCGCTGGTGCAATACAAATTGGTGGAATTTTGAAGTATTTGATACATGATCAATATACTATTTTGCCTGTTTCTGTGCTACTGTAAACAATTTATTTTATTGTATTTCTATCTATACCAACAATTTAAACTGTTTAGGGGTCAATGACCCTCCTCATCGATCGTGTTTTTATCCAGTTTCTCTGGATTCATATATCAAATGCTAGATAGTCTCTCACTTAGATTTTGGACATATTAATGTGGCTTTTTTAATCTCGTAATTGTTAAATCTAGTTTAGTTTTGTTGTTTTGCCATAAATAAATATTAGATTGTAGTGTTTTTTTTTATTTCGGACTATTTGAATAATTCAGGATTTTTTATTGTTTCATCGTGAGAATGTTCAACGCACTTAACAAGTGAGTAGAAAAGGGTAACATTTATTATAGCTCAAAAATTTTGGGTGACAGTATTCTGGAATTTTATTCTCATATTCGAAATTATTGATGGCAATTTATTTATTTCCAATTATTTATTTAATTTTTTGGCGTTTCAAAAAATGGAATGGTGTTCATCTAAGGCATAACGATAAGAAAAAAATGTTTAAAATGGCAATATTGTTGTCATTTCATGTAATGCATTCATTACCTTAATATATTTAAGACATTGCTGATTTCTTACGTTTATTTTAGCACCTCGCAGCAGGCTTTCGAAAGTTTCTCAAAGCAATTTAAAGAAATTTTCTTTTAATTTTCCCTTAAACATTATAGATTACTGAAATATGTGAAATTTTTAGATTATAATTTTCGTGATTCACAAAACTTTCCCTGCATGACGTCTTAATTTTGTGTAGTTTTTGAATACCAGGGACTTGGCATTAAGTAAACGCTGTTTAGTTGGTATTTTGGTTATTAACTTACGTAAAGCTGTTGGACGTGCGGTGCCAGGTTATTAGATTTGTCAATGATGGATGGTTACTTCATATCATGAAAACAATTTTCTTATGAGTTCAATCCTGCCCACTACGAATTTCTTTGTTCGCGTTTCGTATTCTGGCATTAGTCTCACGACATTCTTGCAAATTCATGATTTCAATCCCACAGATATTTGATATTGAAATTAATTAATTTTTTTTTTTCGGAAACCGTAATACTATTGTTGCCCATCCGATTCTAGGGAACGAAATGAAACACTCTCTAAGAATACCAATATACATTAAGTATTTTCTTTCTGATAACAAACAACGGAAACATTGAAACAGAAACACTAACGTTAACTGTCGCACATGCTGTTCCTAAAATACATACGTCATCATTTACCGAGATTTATTTCTTTGACAGAAATAAACTATTTCAATTTGGCATCACCTGTACTAAAACGTTTCCATCTCGTATGCAAACTATACAAATATGAATAGCAACGCATTGTGTGCTATACCTATAACTTTCTTTCTGTACTGGAGTTCAAAACCGTATTCTACCACATGCAAAATTTACTGTACAACCGGTCTTGGGAAAGATGTCTACGGAGATTCTCCCCGTTCCCGTGCGAGGTCTCTCTCTGCTTTTTGCTCCATTTACACCCCCTTCATCATGCTCTATTTCAGCAAGCCGCAATTACAATCGCCGCCATTCGCATGTTTTTGGTATCGAGCAGGCAGCAAGTTTGATGGATGATAAGCATTTCCGTCTGTGGTTCCGCCCCATTCTTCTGCCCTTCGTGTCCATTTGCTAAATGACGTAAATACGAAACACATGTAATCGACCTTCCGCACCCATTCGAATACACTCCTTCCCGCTCGACCCGTCGAAATCACTCCATTTAATTATAGAGAACTCTCCATTTCATTGAGGGTGACGAGTTTCGTAACAGTGTGTGACTCACCTTGCGTGCTAGGCTTGCGTCCTCCCACCCTCAAGATCGAAGACAACCGCATCGGCGGCGGCGCGGCGTCGGTGGAGGCTAGCGAGGGCAGTGATGGATCACGTGAGTCGTGGAGGAAAGGGGGTTGAGTGAGTTGATGGCATGGGCGAGCATTTTCCCCCCGCACGTTGTTTTGCTTCGAAGCAAGCCTTTAGAATCCGTCTTCAGGTTGCGCAATTTGTACTTCGTTTTGTTGCGCGACCCATCGGAAATGACAGTATATTTTTAATGTGTATTTGCGTCAGCTAACTATATGCACGGCTTATGACCTGTGAGACTAAAACTACATTACCCTCCAGGGGGCAAACACGGACCATTACTTTGTGTCTGGATGTGAATTATAATGATAGTGCACAATGAGTGCCCTTAGAATTCTTTTATTGAAAGGAGTTTAGTGACCGTGTAGCTCTGTGTTTGAAAAAAAGTATGCAGTTTTAAAATATGTCGTGTCTTGTAGAGAGAGAGAGAGAGAGAATATATTTCAATAAATGTTTGGTATTGCTTTTTTAAAATACTGCTTAATTGGTAGGATTGATATTAAAAGAATAATACATAAATATCTACGTTTGTTAGAGTTACAGTTAATTAAATCGAAGTAAAATTATTACTCAAGAACCATTTATACCACTTCAGTTCCATTGTAGCGCCTAATCAATTGAATATACACAATCGTTTCACATGATTGTGATGGCACTCTACTTCCGTGTAGATCTACCTGTCGCTATTTAACAGCAGCGATCTGACCAGGAACTTATTAAACGAGATGTAAGAAGAGATAGAACATGAATGCAAAGAACGGACTTATGCAAATTCTCCTTTGTAAACCAAACAATAGTACCTTGGAATAATTTGTCTGTGGCAGGTTTTGATTCCTTTCCTCACTCTCGGCGGCATTTTATGAAATTAATGAATAATATTAAAGCATGAAGTGAAAGAGAAGTATAGTAAAAGATAAATATAGGATGTAATATACTGAGAAAGAAAACATGTGAAGTGCGATGCAGTGCATAGCATTGAAGTGAAAGTATTTTTTTCTACTTCCCTCCCTCTCTTTATTGATAGGCGCATATGATTTTTGGTAGACTATTTTTATATCTTCTGATATTTTGTATGCTGGGGGCGGGTCACGTGTCAGAAAATGTAATAATTATATTGTACATCATTGTATTGTGGACTTGGGTAAAATTTTTATCCTCTGTTGTTTTTATTTGTTTATGAAAGAATAGGTGCAGGCTTGTGACTGTTTATATATATGCATGTCTGGATGCATGTGTAAGTTTAAGTATGTAGTACATGTGAGCCTGTACATTATGGATTTACATATGCATGTGTGTGAAAATTGTCATCTGCATGCGCTAGGTAGGGCGATGTATAATTTATTGTACTTTATTTCATATTTTTCTTTTTCTTATCCATATTCTGCTACTGAGCAACGTAATCCCAATTGTAGAATCAACTTTCTATGTAATGGGACCTTCCAAATGATTCAAAAGCCTGAATATGTCTTTCCACACCCTTCCGCTGATTCCCAATTGGATTAAGATCCTCTAAATTTGTAAGTCAATTATGTGATGGATTACGAAGAATAGTGTGCCTATTGTTAAATTACTGACCGATATGATGTTCATTAGAGAGTACAAAAATATTATTAGTATTATTCACAAACAGGAGTGGATTTAAAGAATTTTTGGGTACGTAAATATTTTTATAAATGTCTTATGTTATTTACATTATCACAACTCAATTTCTATCCTTATATTTGATCTTATTTGCATCAATTATTGGTTATACAATATTTAGCTTTGTATACTTAATCACATTGCTTATTAGATGTAATAAGCTCAATAATGCAACTCAAAAATTATCATTTTGGTTTATTTCTATCATTCGATGAAACATTTAAAATGTGTTAAGTTCATGTGCGACAAATCTGAGTGAATTAGTATGAAGAAAATAATTTCTCTTTCTTATTGAGCTTGAGGCCGACCTTCATCTTCAACGGCATTATTTTTAAATGGACGATTTTTGAGCTGTGACGACATTGCATTCAATGTGCGGTACTTAAATTCACGAATATTTAGAAAAGTATAGCATTTTTTGGCTGATCATTTTCTCTAACCTATTCTCTCCGACCCTCGTGAATATAGAGGAAAACTTGATGTGTTGGACACACACAACGGAAGCAAGTATAACAAGTGTAAAGCGTCCCGGCACGGCGAAACAGCATTCCATGGGACGATGGCTCGTTTGTCTTCCCTCCCGTGTTGACGTAATTGCTTCGCAGGAAGCCACTTTCCAAACCGCAATCCCCGCGCCTGGAATTATGAATGTCCACGCGTGACAGCATGGACTCCCCCGCATCGACTCGGAGCGTGCGACCGGCCGCAACTGCTGCACACGTGTGCTCTTCCGCGCACGACAACCCCGCCTTCGAACCGATCACCTCCCTTCTACCGGAGTCTGCCCACCGCGGCCATGTACTATACAGGAGGGCATGACCACACGCCTTTTCAGCCCCGAGGAAGCACTTGCTGCCCTGCGACACTGGGCACGGCTGAAGAATTACCTATACGTCTTCGCTTGTCATTACTTAGCATCTTTAATCCAGCTGGAGATCACGTCGATGTACTGCGATGATTTTCTTCTGGGACGGTTCTTCTGAGAAGCTATTTCTTTTGTCGATCTCGTTCCTTATAGGATTATCCGTGGATACCGTGTCACGTTAGTGCGGTGAATTTACTTTGTCAAGAATTTCTGTGAATCACAATTATTATACGAAGATTTCCTTATTTGTTTTTTGTAAAATCGGCGCAGTTTTTAGTGCTGGAATTTATGATAAATAAAAGTTGTGTTCCCTGAGCGCAACTATTTATTCGAGGTCAGAGATATTACTACACCATTGTTGTTTGCCATACTCGTTCCATTTCGAACTCTGCAAGCTGTGCCATTCAACGGCGTTGCGCGCGACTACTTGAGTGTTAATGAAAGATACCCCGGAAAGAGAATAGGTCGATTGGAGACCTGTTGCATGGCATTTGCGGTCTGTGAAATGGAGTCCGTGACGTTACTGCTGGTGAGACCGTTTGAAAGAATTAGTTTGGAGCCGGAGAACGGTTGGGCGGAACTTACGCCGCGCGGCATCGATTGTTCTAAACTAATCTTAACTGCAGTAAACCAATCGGAAAGAAACTTACGACCCGAGCTCGAATACGAGCCGTTAAACACTGTGGGTTGGCAGAAGAAGAAGCTGCTGCTGTTCTTCGAAATGCGTGGGAAAGTACATTGCCTACTTCTTGTGGGAGAAGGTAAATCTGTCTCGTTCTTTTCTTGTTCCCATAAACGTTGGCCTGGTTGATTGTAGGGAATCGTTTGCGGTCATCACGTTCCTTCCATGATCAATTGTCATTTGTGAAATTGATTGAAAGATGTGACATAAAATTATTTTTGGGAAGAAAAATGTGTGTGTTTTGTTGTTGTAGATTGTGTGTGTAAGTAAATGAAGCTGAAGTGCAAAATTGTTTTGGTTTGTTAACTGTATAAAATATCAATTTTACGTTTCTATGTAAAGTTCATTATCACGTTTATTGTTGAATGATTGAAGTATAATCAGGTTTTTATTTAATCTTATTACCTGTACTTCGATTTTTCTATAGTGACCTATGAGATTACGTCATCGTTACACATCCTGCCTTTTAAAATTAATATTTTTAACTACTTCGAGAACGTCCTTCTCAACGGGAATTGTGGCCTCAGAAATGTTCTTACCACTGTTAAAAATATTCATTTTATATGGCACAAGACGTAACGATTACCTAACTTCATCGGCCACTATAGAAAAATCGAAGTATAGACAATGGAATAAACCTGTTCAAGAGTAGATTTGTCAATCCATATGATATGATCGTATAACTTTGTACATTCAGACTCCACCATGTTTAGAAGTGTAATCGATAATGCAGTAATTTATTTCGTGTTCTCATTGAGGAAAGCGCGATGTGGTATCTGAAGGCGATATTGTTATCAGATCAAAGACAAAAAGGTTTTATTATTGAGCCCATCATGGACTTATAAAATACACCAAACGTAGCCGATATCCATATAAAATCCTATAAAACTATGTAGGTTGTAAACAAAATCGTCGTATGTGAGCATTCAACACATCGTTACTATACGCTGTAGCGCACTGGCTTCGTACATAATCTTTATTTTTTATTTATTTACGTCAAAAACAGTTAAAAACTGTGTTACATGCTATGGGGAGAAGTTAATTTGAAGTTATATTTATGTCCAGAAGCAAAACAAGGGACTCAAGGATGAGGGAAACTGATCGAGATGGGGGTCATTGACCCAGAAGATGAAGTACAATACTTGTTACAGGTTCTTTACAATTATACTATTCAAATGATATATAGTACATTAAATGTCATTGTTAAAATTAATATTACTTTCCTTTTGGATGCTCGGTATAGTGTCTAATTGTATAGAAACAGTTTTGAAGCAGAAAAGTTTTTACTTGGGACTTGAATTTTGTATCAAATTTAATTGTTTAATGTCATCTGGCAAGGTGTTATAAAGTAATGTACATGTATTATAGGTGAAATTTTAGTAGTCAGCTGTTGATACTGTTACCTGATGAATATAATTACTACATTAATGACTATAATTACTACAGAACATTATAGTATAATACGGGCAACATTTCCAAGCTTCTGCACGAATATGTTCCTGCTGCATCTGGCTAACGTTCATTTTTACTCCGAATATGTGGCCGAAGGAAGTAGCGGGTCTCTGAAGTGGGAGGAAATGTGGATAGTTGGGCATCAGAAGGGAGAGGAATTGGTGATAGAAGGTTCAGAGGAAGTAAGAGGATTCGAAATTGGGATGGAGAAATAAAAGAAAGGTGAGAGAGGTGGATTCTTAACTGGAGATTGCGTGGGATTCGATTTCATGACATGTCGTGCTAGCTCGTTGCCCAATACATTTAGTGCAGTAAGGTCAGGTGAGATCATCACAGTTTTAATTTTGGTTTGAGTGTTTAATCTCGCTACACAATGTTGGACTATTGCGATCTGTTGTAACAAAATGATGAAATCACACACAGTACAGTGTTAGAGTTTTTGGGCGGCACATTGTAATTATTTTACTTGTTGGTGTGTAATGTGACCTCCCAGATTGTTATTCTGCCCTTGTATAACAATAAGTTTCCTGTTTGGTCAATATATTCTTGTGGGTGTGTAACTCTCGTCCATAAACATTTAACTCCCCAGAAACCGAAAATCTCGCGGTACTTGCAATTAAGAAAGTACATAGCGCCTGTGTCTATCTGCTAAAATTTGTTCCTATTTTGGGGCTTAGTAGAATTGTCTCTGTTTTCAAGTAAGCTAGCATGTGTACCCCCTAGGATGTAATTGACGCTCTTGCTCTTTTCAAGATGGGTGTGGGTATTTGATGGCTGCTCGTGGGTTTGTCGATGGTAGAAGATATTTCAGGAAAGCGAGGAGAATGTTTTATAACCAGAAACTCTAAATTTGTTCTTTGTTGAGACTGGATGTGGTGCCTGTGTCATTTGAGTAATGACGAGTTCACGGTTGGAAAATTTCGCAGCTTTGCGGACTATGATCCAACCGTCTGAACATTCAACGACCTCTTCCAGCCTCGGGATGCAGATCATGTTGTTTACTTGATTGTAGACTGTCATATAAATGTATTACACATTTTAAGATTTAATAGACTGGTTTCTTTGTTTCCTATCGTCTTTATATATTTTATTATTTATTTATTTCATTCCCTCTGCTTAATCTTATTGTACGCTTCTTCCTTTCTCCTTTCCTTTATTCTTCATTCATTCGAATCAACACTCCTCCTTTCACACTTCTTGTCATTCTAGGGACGTACGAGTAGTTGAATAAGTGAAACACGATGTCCAAGAAAAAAGTGAGGGGATAAAAGGATACGTTGTGCGGAGCGTGGAGATACCGAGGGGAGTGAAAATTGCGTCTGTATGTGTTTGGAAAGCTTCAGAAACAGCGCCACCAAATAGACACCAGCGAAGAATAAAAAGCCGCCCCCTTCTACATACACGCACAAACGTTTTATTGAGGGACATTGAGTTGCGTTTCTGGGATATAGTGACACCATATTCTGCGAAATTAATAAACGAATGAAAATAGTGGGGCTCTGATAATTTACAGCATTAAATCATTCACTGATCGTTTATAAGTAGTATAGAAAAAAATAGTTCACAGGCTTCCAATTAACCTGCTAGAGCGAGAGACCTGTCGACGACGCTAAAGAATGTTCCGAAGTAGTTTTGTGTGTTGCTGACAGATCGCGCTGGTATCTGCGTCGAGTCATTTCTTCGAAGTCCGATATAGCGCTAGTACCGACTGGTTACACAGAGTTCAAGTCGTTCTATATATTCGTATTTACTAGAAAGCTACATGTGCCCCGATAATATTTTCTAATTTGAAGCAACTAAAGAGGTTGCGGACAGTATTACGGCCGAGATACGACAGGAAGTTTGAAAGGTTAGGAGAAAGGGGCTGGAAGGTTGCTGTTTTATTGCAATTAATTATAAAAATACCGAGCAAAATCTACTGCAATATAAAGAACGAAATACGAGTACGTCGAAGTGTACAAAATGTAGTTACTAATATGAGAAAATAGTATTTAAAAACACACTCATATTAACAACCGAAATTATTAGACATTTTACTGTAAAAAAAACTTGTATCGATCCGGATTTCAACTAACTTTTTGAACAATTGTACGCACCTTGTTGCAGTGACTAAAGGTTTTTTAATCAGAAATTTGATTTCATTCTTCTTCCGGATTTTCATGACTCTTTATCAATGTGCTTATGTGCAAAAAGTCGCAATTCTCACGTGTTATTAATTGGAATTTTTTCTCCTCGACCTTAATATCATAATCATTTTCTTTCATTTTCACATGTTTTGCTATTCATTCTAGTGTATCTTAATAAAGACAAGTCTTGACATGTTCAGAGAATCCAGTATTTCATCAAAACGCTCCAAATTATTCTTCCTTTTTCATTTACCCTCCAAAGATGTGCTTTTCGCTAAGCCCCAGATAGAACAAATTCAAGGTCAAACAATTGACAGAATATTTCAAAATAGTGGGTATTCACACCCAAATATTTTAAGATATCCTAATTTATTAAAACATCCACTCTAATTTATTACAATATAAAAAGTCTCAAAATATTTATTCGAGATAAAGTCTTGCTTGGAATGTGTGCAATTATAAATTCTTGTGGTTTTGGATGAAAATCTGGTAGGTGGGAAAGATCAGATATCCTTCCGTTAGAATTCACCATGCTTCATTGATAAAAGGCGTCCTGGAAATGGAACATGCGTCGGAAGGAATTTTGTAGAATGTAACTTTTAAATAGCGATGTTACTCGTTTATGAAGCGTGATGAAATTGGACTCTCATTAGCCTGGATTGATTAGTGACACATCTGGTCATCAGCAGCTTGCAGGTTTGTGTTTTTTGACAAATTGGACAGTTATCACGTTTAATTTTGACGTTTGATGGATTTAAATTACTTCCAACATTTTCGTGAATGTATGGAAAATATTTGTTGTGGTAAAGTACTGCTTTTGAAACTGGAGTACTACGCAAATTGGGAGATAAGAAGCAATGGTAACTGAACGAATATGGGTATGTTGGTGGGTATGTAACCATTTTTGAGAGAGGATCCTTCTGGAGCATTCCTATCTAATTATCACAAAAACGTGTTAGAGGGGAGGGAAGTTTAAGCAACAAAAACGTATTATGAAGGTTTTTAAGGCCCCCGAAGAGGTGATTCTTAGCAACAGTGTGACATTTAATTGTAAGTCTCGTAGGAACCATATTTATCAGAGGTCAGTATCAAAAGCCCCCTATAAAAACATTTACATACAGTACATTATATTATTTTACAGCATGTTGCGAGATGATATTAAACAATTAAAGTCGATACACAAGTGCCAATTAAAATATTTTAATATAACTATTTCTAGGCAATTGGAGACTAGACAATGCGTCAAAAAGGAAAATAATATTTATTTTCACTATAATATTTAATGCATTTGTTACTATTCGTACTGTACAATTTTAAATATGCCTGTATCAAGTATTGTACTTCATCATCTGGACAATGACCCCCATCGCGAACAGGTTTTTCATTTAGTTTCCCTTGATCCATACTTTACCTTCATAATTCAAATTAATATAGAAGAAGAGTTAAGGTAGGGATTTGAAAGCTCAAGGAAACTTCCTGAGATATCCCCCATGCGTCACACACAGTTTTCATCTTTTTTGACTTTAAAAAAGTAAATAAATAAATGATGAAATCGGTTGGCGCGGCTTTTTAACCGGATCCTTGTAGCAAATTCTGGAAGAACTTAAGAAAAACGCTGGAGAGGGGTCGTGATGTTCGTGATGGCTTAATTCGTTATATTAACAATAATTAAACCTAAATTTGTAATGAAATATTACCATTCGAAAAGAAGGAATAATTCATGTAATTTTCTATGCTCGAGAATAGTAGTACCAAAGTACTGTTTTATATTCCAAGTTTCCTTTTATTCTGAACTTGCATGCATGAATGAACATGCACAAATGAAATGTTTAACATTAAAATATAGTCGAGGACGCCACATTAAGCGAGTAAAGAATATTGCTTAGTGACAGCGTCATGTTACATACGTGGGTAATAAAATAATAATGTTCTAGTAAAACTTGGAAGGGGGCCAACTATGGCACCGATTTGTGATTTGATATTTATAATATGATTCTAAAACAATCAATAGAAAAATAAAATAGTAGGTATTAATAAAATTAGGAAGAAAAATCGTTTGGGCAAATAACTTGAATTTGTATCTCGACACACGAAAATAATCGTTCAGGAGAATTGGTTTGAATCTATTGTAATATTTTGTCGTGTACTCTTGCACGCGCTGGAAAATTCAGCTGAACCAGTGTGTAAACTTACCTTTCGATTATTATTTAAAAAAATACCTCCTGTGCAGGGTGGCCATGATGACGGTCTATCGGACATTCTGTGCCCAAACGTTTCGCCTGCTATTGCGGCAGACATCTTCAGTAGCCGCAGTAGCAGACGAATCACCCAAACCCATTTAACCATAGTAAACCATACTACAACCATGCGAACCATAACCATAAACCATACTAAAAACAAACCCATTTGAAACTGCCGGCTAAAATGGTTCAGTTACATCCTTTGCCGCCACAGCGTCTCTGATCGGAAGGTCTAGGGTTCGAGTATCGATAGAGAGGGATTTTCGACACTAGCCACATACTAACACAGCTTCTTGCACTACTCGTGTTTGCATGTGCTGTCACCTAACCACATGCACACTCGGGTGACAAGCAGGATTGTCAATGTGTATACTGAACTATCTACATTTCTTTAATTTTAGAAGGTTTCCATTGCTTATAGAATGACCCTCGTAGAACTTTAATGCTAACTTGTAATTTTGCGACATAGAAAATTGGTGCTTTTGCCTAGCGCTATGCAAATCCGGTAACGCTATCCTTTACGGAGAGCAAGCAAGGGAGAGGGTAAAACTATTCTTTTCCGGCGTATGTTTCCCCTATCAGCCTCTGCTAATACCCCTTCCCCAGATGTAACCGCTTCATTCGCCATCTGTCCCGACGTCCATCAGTATGCTAATGCTCGGCCAATATCGAACCCATGACATACCGAAGGGGAAACTCCGGTTGGAGCGCGATAACGAGTACGGAGCTGAGCGGATCATCAAGCTGGTTGCATCAAGCTACGCGGAAAGCCAGATGCCGTTCACCAATCTGCCTCCATTGTGTTTCACTCCAACTGTCAATAGGTCCAGAGTTATACGCAGGTATGCGTGCTCTATATACTTGGACCTATGGTCCGAGTAAAATAAGTGCTCAGTGGTACGCAACCTGTCAACGTCGGTCCTTTCATTCCCAACTGTCTATCACCAACTTCTTTTAATCGGACCAGAGGGCTCCAAATTTCTAACGGACACGAAAGTCATCAAAATAATTAAGGTTTAAATCAGTTTGGTGTATAAAGTAATCAAATGCTCATTCATTAATGATATAATAGTATTTAATAATAATATCAACAATAATGTTTTACATTTCACCGTCCTACCGCCAGTGTCAAGAGTGAATCACATGGAAAGTATTAGAGGTGCTTCGACAGCACTTATATTCTTTTATTAATTTTAACTTCTGCAATTTTCCAAAATCGGAAAGTTGAAATGAAAATTAGACCTGCGCAATTTTTAAGTGTGCTAAACTCTAAGCGAAGAAAAATTTAAAGAAAAAAAGTTGGATTGTTCTTAAGAAGCAATTTGTTTATAGTTTGCATTAACTTCAACCAGAAATTCCGCATTACGTCGGTTTTTTAATGTTCATGACTTATTTAAAGGTTTAATCTTGTAGAACAAATTTCCTTTAAAAAAATATCCCTTATCAATATTGTACCTTTGGCATGTTTATTTTTTGCAATTTTCAAAATTGCGGAGAATTCTTCGAATATAATGTAGTTATACGAAGACACAGAAAAATGTCCGAACTTATCGACTTTGAGAAATTTCAGAAATATGAACAAAAATGAGACCTGCGCATTTTTAAGCCCTTTTTACTATATATCTTGAATGTTATAGTTATAGGACACTGATAAAGTTGCACTTTTGCAGTTTTGTAAAATTGTAGGTTTCAACGAGAATGAGACACTGTTTTTTTAAGTATTCTGTACGCTCTCCGAGGGCAAATGGAAATTTTGAAAAAACCGTTTATTAATTTTTGAGAACATTTCGACAATGTTAGGCTGCATATAGAGTACTTTCAAACATCAATTTATCGTTTCAAACTAACAGGGCTTTGACTTCGTTCAAATCGATCGGCAAATATCAAATTTGGAGAAAATCGTCTGAACGGTTTAAGCGCTTATGTTGATCACAGATGGACAGACAAGTGTTTTGCCGTCCATCGATTTTGCTGTATTAAGAACCCACTACATCTGACTAAACAGAATGTTAGAGGAAGTAATTTACTGTTCACAGGAACAAGATTTAACCACATTTTCGTTACCGTGGGGCGACTGCGCGAGTTTTTCGGTAGAAAATTTGCCGATATCCATACTACGTAAACTTAGTATGGCGAAAAAGTAAAAATTAAAGATTTAAATACGGTCGTGTACAATTTTTTGGAAAAAAAAGTAGTTTTCTCGAAAGCTTTGTTTGAAGTAAAGGCAAATTTTAAAAACTGATTTTTAAATGGGTTAAAATTTATTCTTTAATTTTTTTCTTCGCCTAGAACAGAGGACGTTTAAAAATGGGTCAGCTGCCTTCTTCGTTGAACTACGTGAATTTTCGTAAATATTGAAAGTTGGCAATAATGCGAGATAGTATTTACTGTTATAGCAACTCTAATTTTGATTATCTCAGTTCGTGACGGTGAGCCGTCCCTCACTGGCATAAAGTGAGATAACTGAAACTAGAGTTGCTAAGGTCGCTGTATCCCGGATCTCCGAGGCTTTGCGGATATTTGTGGTCATTGGGGAAATGGGTCATTTGAAGAGGGCTTATTGGCAATATAGGTGGAAATGAGGACTGACTGGGAAAGAAAGAATCGGAGGCGGTTTGTGACCTGATTATACGAGCCTAGAAGTCATCAGATGAAATTACGAAATTTTTTGCTTCTAAGAAAGTAATGGAATATTTTGAACGATGTATGGCAGATATCACAGATAACATAGTAGATGTTAACTTTGGCTATCATCTCGATTTACAAACTTCAACCACGTCCCCGATTTGCTCGATATCGACTTAATGACGTTAGTAACTAAACTTGGAATAAAGGAAAGAGACACGCAATGGTAGTGAACCTCTCCAGTCTTGTTTGGTTGCGCCAGAGGCGCAACTTTCTGGCGAGTCTCCGTGGAACGCGTGCCTCGGAATGGTTACCACCGTGGTGGTCTACCCTCCGGCTTCTCCGCATTCGCCAATCCTCTGCCCATCCCTCGCAAATATGGGGACCACCCAAAATCATGTGTTCTTTGCGCCTGAACTACCAGTTTGTTCATTGCGGTAGGTCTAGACCACTCGTGTAGAAGCAATAAACGTCTAATCAGGAAAGAATAATAATACGGATGACAATGGGCAGAAATGTCGTCAAACAAAGATCACATGCAGGACAAACGAGGAGTTTAAATCACACCGCCATCGCAGAATTTTTTCAACTACAGTAGATATAGGACGACGTGGTTGGGTAACGTATCTCCTATTGTAAGCAACTATCATGCCCCGCCTCCCTCTCTCTGTGTGTCTCTCTCGTCTCTAGTCTCTCTCATTCTCTCTTTCCCACTCTCTTTCTCTTAGACACTACACACACACAACTGTGCCACAGGCACGTATGAATATCCTAACCCTTTCATCTGTTAATGAAAAAGTAATGAAATATTCCCGTCTACAGAATAATCCGTTTGTATATTAATAATTGTGTTTTTATACTAGTAGCCTATGTGAACATTTCACTCTTACAAAGAAGCATCCAATGTTGGGAAATTAAACGAAACTTGGTGAGAAATTAGTCCTTCATGCCGAGTTCACCTATGAGTATTCGTAGGGTACCAATGCATTTTTTTCATAGTTTTAATACATACAGCAAAATAGTATTTTCAGAAAGTGAATAACTATTGAGTAGTTATTATTTAAGTTTGGAAATGAAAGGAATAATTGTATTATAGTATCATTTCCAATTTGAGGTGTTCATTTTAACACCAATGTTGTTTTGTTAATAAAGGGATGGTGATGAAATTTTATTTCAGTTTTTGTGTTTATAATAATTTTTGGGTTATACTAAATACTGAATATCATTTAGAGAGATTTACTTGAATTAAATATGTTTCCAAATTCCCGCTTGGCTTTGGTATCGTCTGAAAGAAGGTAGAATTGCGTAGTATAGAGAGATTACTTTAAGAAGGGACCGCTTTGACAGCCGCTGCGTGGCACTGCTGGCAATATAACTGCATGATAAGTCCATGCATGCATTTTGTCAGTGCGTTCGTTTACAGTTAGCTCATTTGCAAATGGCATTATCACTATCTCTTGCAATGTCATCGCCCTGCATGACGTTTATTTGTTTCTCGACCTGTCAAAGTGATCCCTTCTTAGAGTTACTCTTCTGTACTTGGTGCGTTTGAAGAGGTGAGGTGGGTACACGAGGGTTGCCCCCAAGGAAATCTACGAGCAACGTTCCAACATTGGAACTTGCTATCGCAGCGCCACGTACGTGACTCATGTGCCCCAGCCCTGCTGGAGGTGCGTTGAATGGGCGAGGAAACGCATGCTCTGGCGGGCTGGGGCCGATAAGAATACTCTCGGTTTCTGCGGTCACCTTCTGCGCCCCGGCGGCGTCCGCCGCTGTAACGAGAACTAGGACTGCAATCCTTTTTGTCATGTGCGTGAAGAAAAGACCAAATAATTGAGTAAATTGCGATTTCTTCAGCAACATAATAATTTTCTTCTTGAAGTCGTAGGCCTCCGCGGAGACACGTGCTTGTTATCGGCTGTTTATGCGTTGAGAGCTAACCAGCCTACTAGGTAGCGTTGCCAACCGCTCTCCATTTGGTAGGTCAGTCCTCCATTGGCGTCAATTTTCCTCTCGTCCTCTTGTGTATTTTAAATATCCTCCTTGTAGTAAATTTTTAACATTTGTTGGCATTTATTTTATCACATCACTAACATCTACTACGTTTATCGTTTGTTGTTCAATTTAGAATAGAAAACATGAATATCCTTTTTCTGACACTGACACGCGCAAGCATGATAGTGTGTCTGTCTACCTGTTAAAATAAAAAAGAGACGCTCGAACTATCTTCAGCTACATTTTATGAACGAATCTTTTCACTTGCATCGCAATTAGAGATAAAGAAGAAATAGACCTGAGGATAGTCCAAATTGAATATTTATAAAAAGAAATGTTTTAAAGCGTTTTTTTAGTTTCTTGGCTTATCGAGTGTCATTTACATGAAGAATGTTGGCATCCCTATCTCTAGGTGTTTTTCTGACAGGCGAAAGCAAGCACACCATTTCTATTTATCCTTCTTTTTCAACATCTTCCTCTTCTCCTCCTTTTTTTTCTTTTTCTTCTCAGTCTTCTCCTTTTGTTCTTCCTTCTCTTCCTAGCCTTTCCACTAGCTATGCTGTAGCAATACGAATATGTATGTATATAAATCCAAGCCTACCGCATTGTACGGGAATATTTTATTCAATACTAGCGGAACCTGGCAGACATTCTGTCCTTCATCTCTATCTTCGTCTCCCCCCTCTCTCTCTCCATCGACCCTCTCTTCCCCACCCTCACACGCCCAGCAAAAATGTAATAGAATGTTCAAAACGATCTCATCCTAGATTAAAGTGTGAGAAACGTTTCTGTGAGGACTTTCGCCCCATACGTTTAGTTTTTAATGCCCAAAATCGTTTTGTTTGGGAGTTATTTAACGATATAGATTTTAAAAAATCATGCCGAGAGTTTTGGGGGTTGCATTTGACAGGAATGTTTAGTTTTGTTCTACAGTGCCATCTAGTGATTTTTGTTTTCGATATTTTAATTGTTATTCTGCTATTCGGAGCGGAGATGAATCCAACAAACCAGAGATAATTAGAATTGGTCTAGCCTTCTTCAGTTATAAATACTGTAACTAACCCGACTTTACATAGCATCGTAGGCTTTCACTGTCGGAGTCAATAGAAGATAAATTTTACGGACTGGTAGGCCGTGGTCCAGTTAGCATTGAAAGGCCAAACGTGTTTCGTTCACATCAGCGGTGGACATCCTTAGTGGCGGTAGGGTCGCGTGCCTACCAGCCCGGAAAATGTTTATTAACTAAATTCTAATAACTTCTGAGTACTAACTTCTATTAATCGGACTTTGTTTTCTATATATCAATGTAATTGATCGTGTCTCACGATATTTCTGAATGCCTGTTCCGATTGCTCGAGATGTGTAAGTATTTTGTTAAGTTACATGGGCAATTAAGTATTTCTGAGATAGCTGTAATCACAATGCTAATGGAATGATACTCCTACTCTCATAGTTTTGAGTTTTTATTTTGCTTTCTACGGGCTGCCATAACGCGTTTCCATTGTAGTAGACACTTTATCTTATATATCTTATATATAACATTATCTTACATAGAAAACATAATTATTTGTAATGTAATTTTCGAAACATTCTCTAATTTGTTTTTATTACTCTCTCCACATATCATATTTTTGTGTTTGAACAATTAAAGTCCCTTTATCGGACCAACAAAACGCCCACCACTTTATCACACGGACAAAGGAAATCGGAGGAGGAATGCCAAAACGTGCTCAGAAACAATTTTTAGAGTTATATTTCTTGTAGTATTATTTTCCAAAAGACATTCGTTTATGGGCATTCTTAACAGGTGTATTTTCTGAATTTGGATTGGCAGTTCTGACTGTATTCTTCACGTATGGCCATTATTCCCTGTACTACTATATTTTCATGCCCGGAGATTTCAATGATTCATAGAAATTTTGTCTTTTTTTTTTTTACCCATGAATTTAGTTGTGAATTTCAGAATAAAATGTGAAATATGATAAATATCGTGTGATACTGATTTCGTGATTTTACATATGTAACATATATCTCTAGGGGCATAAGAAGTATAGTACATTCTTTCCCAGTTATGTACGTCACTATCTTTACTATCGTCCCTCATCAGACTATGGAGGGTAACTTTACCTGGAAAATGCAAACATTGTATTAAAATGATTATAACGTGTTTTACCCGAAGCAACCCACCCTCCGCCGTGGTTGTAAATTATTAAAAACAATTTAAATACCCACGAACACACAGGCTCCTCAGATCTGCAATCAACAGTATGAGAGATACTCCGAGGCACATCACAACACAGATGATGGGCAGGGTACTGACATTCATGCCCGGAGCGAGATTCGAACCTACAACTCATCATAACTCTAATGAAAATTGCGCACCGTGCCACAGGAATCCGCTCCCAGCGCCAGACGGTTACTGACTCAACCGCGTGTCCTTTCATTCTCTGGGTTTCGATGTTCAAAATTCGGTCCATGCATGTGGAATTTCTGGTAGATAAAATAGGCTTGTGTCATTTTTATCGGTTTCCAGGCTTTATATATATATA